>JABFFG010000029.1:0-265344 GCA_013623685.1 Fusarium transvaalense
CTCCACACTTATCCCCCCGAAAACCGGCAAGAGACAAGGCATCCCACAACATCGTAAAGCCACTACTGTAAGTCGTAGATATCCCGTCGGGTCTCGTCACTTCTCTTGCACCCTTTCCCTTTAAATAAGACTATATTATACTATTCTCTTCTCATCTCAAGAGGTTCTTGCTAGTTTGTGCCCCTTTAGCTGTTTACCCTGCCCCCTATGTGCTCTTATAATAGATAACATGTCTTGCGTCTTGTTGATTCTAACACATTGATATAGATCATATATCCCAGGAAGAACGTCCCCCGAGCTTTTCCCGTCGTCTTACAAGTTCTTTGGTCGTTGTGCCAGTGGGGCCACCCTCCTCACACACCAAACAACACCCAAAGTCGCCAACCGGCGAAACCTCAAGGTAAATATTTCTTTCTTTTCTTCATCTACACCAACCACTTGTATGCTGCTCCTCCCCCTTCCCCTTCCCAACCCTCTTCCACTATCATCACTCTTGACCTGAAGCTAACTTTACATTCTCGTCACTCACTAGCCACCGCTCACACTCTCGCAACGCCTTCACCATGTCGTCCCCCCCGGACTTTCGTCGCCCGCACGATCCTGCGACCTCAGCCCGTCAGCTGAGGAATGCCTTCGCCGCGTTTGGTATTGATGCGTCTGATTTTGAGACGCGCTCAGATGCTGGCTCGCCCAGGGGTAAGTGATCTTCTCCGACTTCTGTTATCGCCTCTTCTCCTATTGCCTTGTGTCCTCCATTTGACCTCTCGTTCTTTCTCTTCTTCGCTTTCTCTCACGCGTCTTCCCCCATTCCCAGCTTTCCTCACTCCCAGTTATGAATTCTTCCCTTTGTTTGTTGTGTCTGTTGTCTTCTCACCTGTTCTCCTTAAACCAGACTGGGCAGCGGAGAGACTGAGAGAACACCGAGTCTGTTAAGCTTAGAATATCTCATTTTCCTTTTATTCGGTTTGGAAAGACGATTTGGGCATACTATTTCAGAATACAGCCGCCTCTCTTGAGTTGTCTGATTAGTTGCGCTGCATCTTCAGTCTTTCTTTGCATTCTATGGATACCAGACCCCTAGACAACCTTATCTCTCAGTTGTCGTTCTTTGCTATGTACTATACTTTGAACCAACGATAAGCTAACGTACTTCAGACTCACCTTTCCGACCCCTATCAAACGCCAAAAGGTACAGTTGGGCTTAGGAAACCCCCTATCTGAACTTTACTGACAGAAATTCACAGTCTTCCCACCCTTTTTAAGACAGCCTATGATTCGCCCGAGGGCGATGAGGACTACGATGACGGCGTCCAGCCGTACTGGGAGTTTGTTTCATCAAGTTCGTTACGTTCTAGACCGACTTGCTAACTCTACCAGACGTCCCTCCTCTATCGCTAATCACACGGGAGAAACCGAAGCGATTCCTTCTCAACACCTTACACAGCATGACCAATCTCAAATTCAGCCCGGTATGACCAATGAAGCTCCTCGGCCCATCACCAACTCTCGTAAAACATTTGACGCCCAAGCCGTTTATCCCGCTGAGGCCTGTCTCTTCGTTGCCAAGTAAGCAAACTATCCGCCTAGCAAGTTTATCTATTTGCTAACTTGTTCCTCAAGTCTGGCTCAGACTGTCGATGATCTAAGCATCGAAAGAGACCTCACCAAGTTCTTTGGCCAATATGGAACTGTCTTTGTCAAAGTGAAGCGTGATCGAAGACTTATGCCTTACGCTTTTGCCCAGTTCACAGTGAGTTATACCAGACCTGTTGTTATGACCTCCTGCAATATGTAACTAACTGGCTTTACAGGAGCGCCAACACGCCGACTTTGCTTTGCAGAAGGCCTGGGGAAAGGAAATCATGGGTCGCCATCTCCGTTTGGAGAAATGTGGAGGAAATTGTATGATCTTTCTTAATAACATCAACTCGTTGCTAACTGTTTTCTAGTGTCCTACATCATCTTCCGCAAGAACAGCCAGGTGGTTCAGTATGAGGAAGCTCACAACATCTTCTCCCTCTATGGAAAGATTGCCAAGATTGAGACCTTGGATAAAAAGATCCAAATCAAGCTCAACGTACCGCAATCCCTTTTGGTACAGTATGAGAAATTCGATCCCAGGCGAGATGTCATCAAAGTAAGTTTAATTATCGATCGTTACAAGGTGGAGCATTTCTAACGTCCTAGTCTTTCGGCTTTTCCAACGTTTTCATTATCATGTTGTATGATCCTAAGATTGGTCGGGACCGTTCCGAACGTGCCCCAGGCGATCAAACATTCATGGAACACTATGACAAGGACCGTCGCTCGATCTTCATGGGCAGCTTGCCTCCTCATACCGATGAAACCCTCGTCCACAAGTTGGCTTCCCATTGTGGAGGTGTCGTTTCCGTCGACCTAAGAAGTATCCCCAGCATCAACGGTGGCCGTAAGAAACCCAAGCCGTCTTATCTGACTATTCAACTAACCATCCCAGCCCCTAATGTCTACGCCTTTGTCGAGTTCGACCGCCCCAATGATCCTGATGAGGCTGTACGCCAATTCGTAAGCTTTACAACTCTTTCGTTTCCTCAAATCTCAAATATCAACTTACTGACTTGTGCTTTTAGAACGGGACGCATGTTGAGGGTTCCATCTTGCGAGTCGAGCGAAAGCGATCCAAACCTACTCGCGATTCGCGAAGCTTTTCGAACTCGCAGTCTCTACGCCCACTTCCATTAGTGCCGCCCCTGCGTCCTCATCGCCGTATAGGCTCCATGGCTGTTCCGCCTACGGACTATCAAAACAATCATCGTCGCGTGGGCTCTATGGCTGCTGCACCTTTTGACTATCAAAGCAACCATCGCCGAGTAGGCTCTATGACTGTTGCACCTATGGGTCATCAAAGCAACCACAACCGCATGTTGTCGACTGGCGGGATTTCCCCAGTTCCTCCTCAGGACGTTTGTACAATGCCTCTTCAAACTGAACAACCCAACTTACGACAGGCATTCATTTCTCCTAACAAAATGCTCTTGCCCAACGATGCTGCTTTGGATGAGTTCACTCCCGTCCAGTCGCGCGACAAAGTTGGTGGTCCTAACCACACTGGAAACAATGTTCGCTGGGGATCATTGCACTTCGTCGAGGCCTCTCCCCCATACTTTTCCCCTACAGGATCGTCCCCTGTCAACCACCAGCCTAACGCCGCCCAGGTGGGATCTTTTGCCGACCGCATAGCTACTCCAGGACGCTCTATCTCTTATGCATTCTCGCCTGCTGTCGAACATGCTGTGGATCGATGCGAGAATGCTATCGAAGAGAAGGAGGATGGCGGTGCTGTCAAGGGACACCGTCGTGGCCCTTCTGTTCTCTACCCAATTGCACCTACCTTGGACCTCGATGTTTCAGACAGTGACGCATCCAACGAGTGGCGAACCACTGGTACTACAGAAGAGGAAGCAGGATTCAAGGAGAAGAAGGAAAAAAGCCGTAAGAAGCTCAGGCGAAATTGCCTGTCTGAACAAAACTTGAAGAGGAACGAACTTTGCCAAAAGAAACTTCTGAAAGACCACAAATCTGAGGAAGATCTTCAGGTCAAGAGAAAGTCGTCCTTCAAGAGCGATACAACCCTGGTTCAGCGTACTCCTGGGCCAGTTCCTCAGACAGCTGTTCTCCCTCATAGTGGGATATCAGGCCAAACGCAGATGCTGCTGCCGCCTCCTCCTGCTGCTCCTGACTTTGTCCTTATCGCAGTTCCTTACCAGTCCGTTGCCGCCCAGTACGGCACGACTACTCACTTTTACAACTTCCCGTCCCATCAGCATCAAGTTCATTGCCAGGCACCTCCTCAAGCATACCAGGAACATGCCCAGACTCCCTATCAGGCTCCGGATCAGATCTTTTGTGGCGAAAGCGCACGCACGACTTACCGAAACCAGCCACAAATCCCCATCCAGGAGAATATCCAAACACACTACCAGCCATATACTCAAACACCCTATGGCGAGCGTGCTCCGATGTACCAGAACCCTCCGGTTCAGTATCAAGGCTCTCAGCAAGTTAATCTTCAAGGTCGTCCTCATGCCTCGTATGCTCATCCTCAGGAGTACCGCGAACCACTCCCAGCGCCTCAGTATCGCCCTTACAATGACATAACCTCCTCTAGCAACGGCCCCATGCCTGGTAATCCGGCCGAGTCTTATCACCAGACGCGACAGCGTATCGAAGCGGAACGATACCGTCGCTACAATGCCTAAACGTACTCACAGAGAGTACGATTACGTCGGGTGAGTATCTACATCAGCTCTTAACTGACCTTCCGACAAAACGCCATCTTTCTTTCGGCTTTCGCATTTTGACGACCTGATTTCGCTCTATTTTTGACTTCTCTATTCGACGCATTTCCGATTTGCCAGTTTGTATGCACGCACTTTGATGTTCGCTCACTGTAATCTTTCCGATATCAGTTCAGCAACCTCAGTCTTTCGATCCTGCTCTTTCCTACTGTTTTCCCAGTTGATCTATACAGCATCAACCTTTCAGCACATCAGCATACGCCCACTCAGCGGTGGTGGTGCTGAACATACTTTTCACTATTCTGTCTCACAACTCATCTTTTGGCCTGACAGTCTGGGCTCAACTCACTTCCCCAACTATCCCCAGCATCAACTACCCAGTCTAGCAGCCTAGGCTCACTCAGCACCTCTGGTGCTCGACGTCTTCTTTCTTGGTCAACACCCCTTCACACACACATCCCAGCACAGTCACCATTTTGTCCCAGCCCAAAGACTTCCTTCCCTTAAGAGGAAGTTCACTGCCCAAAACACAGAAGCAGCAGCATGCAAGGCATGCATTTCGGCTCACAGACGGACCTTCCTGCCCAGAGACAGACATTAAATCTAACAGACAGATGTCGTTGGGTGTCAAAACGACACATCAGGTTGGGAGATCTGGCTCGAGGCAAGAAGATTCTCGTGTTGGTGGTGCCGATATTGTACGGATTTGTATACATAAAATTCTCTAGAAAAACACAAAAAAAGATAAAAAGAGAACAGTGTTCTCATTAAAGGGTTTTTACCCACCAAAACTTGTGTTCGCTGTTCCTCAATTCTGATGTGGATGTGATGTGATGTGTGAACGACACCCTACTCTTACTCTGTAGAACTATCGAGTAAGAGAAGCAAACGGGCCGAAATCGCCACATGATATGATAGTCTACGGATACGCCTGAGATGAATTGGTTGTCTGGGTTCCATGGATGTCGGCCGATCAGTTATCGTGGGTCATCAGTCATCACATCAGGCGGTTTATAACGGATACTGGAGCACAGTCTAGGTACTTACTAGGTAATGAACCCCCACTCGTCTTGAGAGACAAGCATTTGATGGCCTGGAACTGTTCGCCAAGCGTCCTCTTTACAGTCAATTTGGCGATAGAACGTTACTCAATCGGGCGTAGGAGCTGTTCCTTTCTCAACCTAGCTACGCTAAATAAATAATCAGTCCAGCGCGACTTTTATTTTACTTTATTGCCTTGTACTGCAGTTTTCATTCTCAATTCTCACTTCTCTCCTTCTTCCTCATCCTCTCCCTCTCCCTCTCACTGTTCCCGTCAAATCAATCGACAATACCCAATAAGAAACGACAGAAACTAAAGTCTTGCACAATGGGTTTTCCATCCTTTGCGGCGTCAAACGCCGTCATCTATGTCACTTATGGCGCCTTCCTGTTTGTAACCCATCTCGCTGATGGTCAAAGCTGACAATTGAAACAGAATCATGGGAACTGGAATCGCTTGGAAGATGAGAAATCAGTCCAAAGCCGACTTCCTCTCAGGCAACGGAACTCAGACGGGTTAGAAATCCTCAGCATTTGAGATGTTCTCGAAGAGATGATGGCCTTGTACGCCACATTGGCAGAGTCTTCTACGAGCAACTCACTCACCATTACACATTCAAAACACCTCTGGCTAACCACTCCAACAGCCTTTCCTCTGGCCCTCAACTTCATCGCCTCCGGTGAGTAGAGCTAGTTCAGCTCTCACTACAGCACTCCGGAGCGGTAGCAAACGCAAAACACAACAGCAAAATGACAGCAAAGACTTGCACAGTCATGAAGAAGACGGATGTGATGACTCGGAAGAGCTCCCAACCTGATACTTCTCATGGTCGAGTATACCAATCAAGAATGAACGACCAGGTTCGTACATTGAATGAAGGATCTTCTTCTTCTCCCCCCTTTCAAACCCCCCCGAGTTGCCTCGGACTCTGTTGCTACTAACCCCTTCCCAGCTCAGTCGAGAGGATCCCTCTCTTCTGAGTCTGGCTACTCGAAACCTGCTCCAGAGAGGCAATCTCGGGAGGCTGGGGGGAGAGGATGCGGCTCACTACGGGCGCTGAGTTGACGTATCGTCCGGATCCAACCTCGGAACACACTTGCTTGCTGTGGCAGCAGCACTATGTGTCTTCTTCTGGGGAGATCCTGGCGTGCGACGACGAAGCTGAGATTGTACCGTAAATACTCGATCAAGTTAATGCTTGCGTGGGAAAAGTGTTGCCGCTCCAATTCCATCCCCTGCCCCCTTAAACACATTGGAATGACAACTGACTCTTGTAGCTCTCGGTTCTGGTATTCTCTTCTCGTATCCTGAGCTGGCCACCATCTCTGGTGTGCAGGGTATGATGGTGTACGCTCTTGCGTCCGCACTGCCCATGCTCATCTTTGGATACCTTGGTCCTATCATCCGACGCCGATGCCCCGAGGGCTTCGTCCTCACTGAGTGGACTCGACAGCGATATGGCGTTATTACTATGTTGTACCTGAGCTTCATGTCACTGGTAACTCTGTTCCTATACATGGTCTCTGAGCTCTCGGCTATCGGCCAAGTCGTTCAAGCCCTGACCGGCCTTGACCCCCTCCCGGTCATGATTGTTCAGTGTGCTATCACTACTATCTATACTTGTAGGTCTTTCATGTTCTTGCGGTCCAGAACTCCCATCTAACTTTGCTAGCCCTTGGCGGATTTAGAATCTCGTTCCTTACCGATGTTGCTCAAGGTACCATGGTCATTGGCCTTGTCATCATCGCTGCCATTACTATTGGTGCCAAGACCGAGATCCAGCGACCTCTCATCGAGGAGTCTGGTCTCACCAAGCCCAACCTTCTCGGATGGCAGCTTCTGTACATCCTTCCTGTTGCCGTTCTGACCAACGACTTCTTCCTTTCGTCCTTTTGGCTGCGAACCTTTGCTTCCAAGACAGACAAGGATCTCCGAATTGGAACCACCATTGCCACGATTGTCATCCTGTGTGTTCTTACCCTTGTTGGTTCCACGGGTCTCATCGCTGTTTGGTCAGGAGCCTTGCCTCTTGAAGACAGTGCCGGTTCTGGCTCGGTTGCCTTTTTCATCCTTCTTGAGACCCTCCCCAGCTGGGTCGTTGGCATCGTTCTCGTCATGGTCGTCACCATGAGCACAGCTGCCTTTGACAGTCTTCAGTCTGCCATGGTCTCGTCGGGCTCCAACGATCTCTTCCGCAACAAGCTCAACATCTGGTACATCCGAGCCATTGTGGTGCTCATTATCATCCCCGTCATTGCCATTGCTCTCAAGGCCCCCTCTGTTCTTCAGATCTGGCTCATCACCGATCTCATCTCTGCCGCCACCATTCCTGTCCTTGTCATCGGTCTCGTCGACAAGTTCTACTGGTGGCGCGGCTTTGAGGTTGTTGTAGGCGGTCTTGGTGGTATCTTGACCGTCTTCATCTTCGGTTGTGTCTACTACGGAAACGCCCAGGAGGCCGGAGAGCTTCTCCTTGTGCAGAAGGGTCTGTACGGCAATGACTGGAGTGCTTTTGGTGCCTTCGTTGCTGCGCCTGTTGGCAGTCTCCTCTGGGGCTTGGGTGCTCTGGTTGTCCGCATCACTTTCCAGTACGTATATGCCAAGGTCCGTGGACATCGCTTTGATGCTCTCGACCGTCCTCTGGACCTTCGTCCTGTCAGCAGGGAGGATGATACCCCCTCTGAGAATCTTGTGTCTCAGACCACGGGCAAGTTCTTCTAAGCAAGCCTTGAACAGATGCCATTGGATTCTGTTTCATCATTGAAGTGTGGCATACGATTCATGTTCGTCGTGCAAGGTTGGTCCCATGGTTGGAATGTGTGGCAAAAGTATATTCAGTTTGGTCAACTTGTTTGTTATTAGTGAAGCTTGATTAGAGTATCGAATATAACACCGCTCTAGCATATATGTATGTCTTTCTCGGTTTGTAATATGACGGTTATTATGTTTGACAAAGTCGACTTCATTTTGGTCGCGGTTTTCAATAAGTCGCTACAGATCTGAGTACGAAAACCAATGCACGTTCTTCGCAAAAGTGAATTATTCAGAATTGAATTGGAGAAGTACTTTGCAAACATCCGTTCGCCGGCCCCAATGCTATTTTATAGTACATTTATGCTCCTCGTACAATATACACTGTCGTTTTACACATTTGCCCCTTGTCTGTCTCAGCTCACTCATCGCGGGCATCCGTTGCTTGAGGTCATACAATTCGATCCTTTCATTTCAGAGGACCTTTCCACCCAGCACGCTGGGCCTGCTCTCTCATAATCCAATCTTGCTCTTCTTGGTATGACTCAAGCGTTGTGGCGGGGACAGTACCCCAGATTCGCCATGGTGTAGACTGGAATGTCTTCTCGCTGACCTGCCTTGAGAGCACCACGTACTCCAGCTTGTCCTGCACCTTTGTGCTACCAGGAATGAGCTCGCCGGAAGGCTTCTTGTACTTCGCGACACGCTGCGTTGAGGCAATCGCAACGACAGCCTGCTCTGTACAGTTGTCCTTGTCGTGTGGGTTGATGTTGTGAACCTGGTGTGCTACCACGCGGGGATAGAACAACGCCTTGTTGAGGTTAAGGAGTTCGAACGTCACACGCTCGCCAGCGTTACGACGATCGATAGCAGCGGTGAGCTTCTTTCCGAATTGACCAAGGCACAGGTTGTTAATGGTAGACTTATCGCCCGCAGCAAAGGCCCCAAGCATCTCCATATACATGTTCTTTGCGGTGGGCGCAATCTTGCCACGGCCGATCTTCCACTTGGGCCGCGTTGTCCAGCCAGGCATGGACTTGAGCTTGAATTGAAGGAGGGAAAGGAATTCTATTCCCCATTGGCGGAATCGGTACCATGTGTAGTTTAGAGAGTTGGAAACGCCGGAGGGGTATCGTGAGAGTGGGAGAGGGACGAAAGTGCCTATCACATTGTTAATTCTTCTCTTGTGTAACTACCGTAGCCAGCTATATCGATTGGCGCATGTGACGACCAAGAAGTTCATCCATTGCTCCCCTCGATCTGCTACTCACCAGGAAACAATGGGCCGCCGCCAGACTTGAAGTACTCGTCATTGGCCTTCTTCTGAATCGCAGACATGGACTCAACATCGGTCTTCTTGGAGTCCTTTGTAGCCGCCCTTCGCATCTCTCGCAACATCCTCTCCCTGGAGGGCATCGACATGTATCGGCATTGTACCCTCGTCGCTCCGAGAACGCTCTGGCGCAAGATGGCCGGGCGCAGCGCCATTGCCGAGGAAGACATTGCCGGACCTCTCTTTTACGTTTTTTGTCTACACCGAAATTTCGAAACGTATAGAAAAGGTATGGATGAACACCCGGCAGTTACCGGCGGCGCAGGGTCATAATCGAGCTCGAGCTGGCTTCGGCCATCATCGTCTTCTGCCACTGAAGAATTTCATGGGGTTCTGGGCTGATGGCGGAACAATTATATGCCGAAAGCGGCGCACAGGGTGGTGCCAAGGTGGGGTTGGCACACAGGCGGGTTAGATAAAAACCAGCACACCCTATCCAAAGAAGCCTAAGCTAGCATAATACTTTAGTATATTATGACCTTCTTATACACTAAGCTTACCTAACTATTTTTGTCATGAGCCTACAGTGTGCCGATTATTTTCTGATCCACCTTGCACAGCCCGAACGATCGCGATATGCACATGGTATCAGGTGCGAATCATCAACGTTCCTCACAGGCAAAGCCTCAACTCTACGCACGGCATCATAGCTTGGCGCCCTATTCCACGAGCGAAGGCTCACTATCACAGCTTTAGCTGCTCTTACGACCAAACCGCATGTTCTTCGACTCCCGGTGAGCCAATTGGGCTCTACGATAAAGCTTGCGACAGCTTAAACATCGACTCAAAATTCTACCGAACCATCAAATCAAATTGCCCATAATGAGGGTCACGCATACGCTCTTGTCGAGGACCTTCTTTGGTCGAAGCGTGGACGAGCTCAAGAGGCGCACGCGAATAGGTATTTTTCTGTGATCCTTGAGGGAAACTCAAAGCTAACAACGGCAGCCGTGAGCTTCGAGGCTATCAAAGGTGCTACAGAGCCCAAGCCTTTATTCGACTTCAACACCCCAGAAAGCGTCCGCGACTGCATCGTTATGTCTGATAAAACAATTGGCGGTTTCTCACAAAGCAACTTTGACTTCCAAAAGTCTACCAAGCCGAGCGCCGACTCGAAGACACCCTCCGCATATGCCCGCTTTCACGGCAACATCTCCACCCGCCTCCCCGACGACCGTCCCAACATTCAGCGTACAGGCTTTGCTGGCTTCCGTTCTCCTGATCAAAGACCCACCATGTTTGGTCGTTCAATGTGGGATATCGACCCCTACATTTACCTCGCCCTGCGTGTCAAATCTGATGGCCGCAGCTATTTCGTCAATTTGCAAACAGAGAGTGTTGAGCCCTCAGACCTGCACCAGCATCGACTGTTTCCGAAACGACCAGGCCAGTGGGAGACTGTACTGATCAAATGGAACGATTTTGTTAGAACAAACCACGGCTTCGTTGTAGAGCCGCAGACGGAGATGTTGCGACAGAAGGTACTAACTGTGGGTGTGGGACTGACGGACCGCGTTGACGGTCCTTTTGAGCTTTGTATCGAGAGAGCCTGGGCCACCAATGACGCAAGTGAGGCGGACATAATAGAAGAACCTTCAGCTTCGGCTATCTCGGAAGGGGGTGAGCTGAGGAATAAAAAGGGCGAAAAGGTCCGGTGGTAGATCCCAGCCATGGGACAGGGTGATATTACACATGTATTTATAGACTTGATGTCCTTGAATAAGCCTCTATGGACTGACTGATGTGTCGTTGGTCTTTGTACAAATAAAGGTATAATGAACTCCATAAGTTGTTTCTGGCGGTACATATGCATTTGTCCTCGCAATCATCAATCATTACCCTTCAAGACTGAGTGATTCAGCAGTCTTCCGTAGTGAGACGTACGCCGCGGCGTAATCTGCAGCCAGTGTCAGATCCCCCATTAACTTCATAATCATGGCCTTCTTCGCCATCATTTGGCATTGCATATTGATATCCTCGATACTTGAGTAGTGGTCGAAAGACTTCTGTACAGCAGCGAGAGCCTTGGTCATGTATTCTGTCCGTTTCGACGACTTGGGCTCGCATTTACCAGCAAGGCCCATGTTAGCATCAGCAAGATAACTGTAGAGCTGGGCTGCTAAGCTTGCGGTCTCACACTCTAGAGAACGGGGGATGATAGCCAGCAACAGTTGGGAAGCAGCTTCAAACTCTGCCAGCGAAATCAGAATATTCGACATTGACCCGATCGCCTGCCAGAGACAAGGGATTAGGCGAGCTCCCCAAGAAATGCTGGCAGCTCGCATAGCGGTTGTGAACCCTCTCTGCGGCCGACCACACTTGTCGAGGAGAGAAGCCTTGAGTAGCAGCAGTTTGACTCGAAGAACAACGTCCTTCTTTTCGTCTTGGAGTTGAGACATCATTTTGTCGACCTTGGAAAACGCTGCTTGAAGGTCTCCTCGACGAGTGAGGTAGTCGATGTGTAGAGTGTCCACCAAAAACGCCATATCAGGTTCAAGGTCATCTGTCTTGGATTGTAGGATTTGGGATAGCAGCCTCTCGGCCCCTTCCAGGTTGTTATGATGTAGGTCTCTTTTCAGCTTGATTATTCCCCGATACTTGTGCCAGTATTGGCTTGGCTTCCAGGACCTTAGAGAGTTTTCTTCCAATTGTTCCAATTTGCCAAATGCCTCATCATAATGACCACGCAAGGCTAGTGAAAGAGCAAGGCGGCATGTAAGCTTAAGCTCATCATCGAATATGGCGTTGCGGGCATGGCATCTCAGAAAGATCTCGCAGGTCGCTGACGAGAGCGTTGACAGCCCAAGCCTATCCCACAGAGCCGAGGTAAGGGAAAGATGGGAGCCAAACATGTTTTTCATGTTCCTCTCAACAAGAATGTGCGAGCTTCGAACTATAGACTCAAACGACGTAGCTACGCTATCGCCGTTGAGAAGTCCAAGTTTGGCTTCGCTGAGGAGCACTGAGCTCCATAGCGTCCACATGCCTGTCTCCTTGGCCTTGACTCTGAGAAAGGCCAGGCTTTCCTTGCCCGTACCGAGCATACTATTAGATTCCAGGTTTTGGACAAGATCAGGATGGGCGCGACCAAAGTGGAAAAGCCAATTCAAGGCAAAGTTGAGACACGTCATGTCGCGATTCTCCCGGGCTGTCGATACAGTTTCGAGCATGGCCGCTACTGCTTCTTTGTGACAGCCAAAGTCGGCTTGCAGAACGGCAAGGTTCATCAGAGCGTACTGGTAGAACAAACGGTCTCGATTCTGCATGGTATAATCGAAGTATCTGTGAAGACAATCGAATGCTGTGGGATAGTCCCCAGCTCTCCACGAATCAAGGAACCTGTTTACTGTTAGAGTCCAAGTAAGATGCCTGTGACAATTGTCAACTTACTTGAGGTAGTGAGTCAGACTTGGGACGAGGTAACTATCATTGAGTAGGTCATGGAATTCATGGCGGATCTCGAGCGGTACTCTGTTGCCAAACTCTGGTCAAATTAGCGGGTATGAACAACAAGGCAATCGGGGAGTCTCTTACTCTGCATCTGTTCGATCTGAAATTCCAGGAGACTCTCAATGTCATCCGTACTCACAGGGAGTGATCCGCTCTGATCCCCTGTGAGCATGTCGCCATAAGCGACTGAAGCCAATTCCATAACACTCCGGTGATCCCAGTCCTCTTGTTCGCCCATCAAAAGAACATTGTCGAAACTCAGTCGTCCAAATCCGGGGATTTTGCGCTTCAGATAAGAGGCAGTGGGTTGTCGATATCGTACAAAGTGTTTCCACAACTCTGTACAGTCGTGAAAATGTAGCCGTTGGTATTCGAGCCTTGCTCTCCGTACGAATGTTCCAAAGGGAGAGTTCGGCGAGAGTTTGATGCCTTCCTCCTCTTCTACGGGCTGGCCCATCTCAGCCAGTCTCTTTCGCTCCTCTTTTGTCTTGGCCAGCATCCCAGACAGATTGTCGAAAAAGTTGTGAAGGGCATCTAACGAGTTAATATCCCAAAGCTTGCCGAGAAACTGATCCCATAGTCTTCGACCAGGCATGCCCATCAGAAAGGGATAGCTTCCGAGGAGTTTTTCGAAATCTTTGATGCTGATGACTAGCCCCACGGTGCGCTCGGCTTTGCTCCATCGCTCAGACTGATCAGCGGAAGCTTTTGAAGGAGCATGATCCATGAGATGAGAAGTGACAAAGGACAGTACGGGCAAGATAGCATCACTCGGCACTGCCCCTTCAACATAGAGCTCTACGAGGGCGAGAAGGCCGATTTTGGCCGGATTGAGATATCGAGCCATGGTTGCGAGCCATGAATCAAAAGACGCTATCGAGGGGGCGATTTCAAGGAAGAGAAATGATGGGGAGTGACACGTCTAGAGGCAAGCGACGTTCTACGCGGCACCCAAACGCGCCTGCCCAAAGGTTAACCAGATGCCCGAGGGTCGCTCTTGTCAAAGATAGCAGCTACCTTTAGCTAACAAGTACCTCGTGGATATTAGATTTCCTCAATCTTATCTTCAAGAAAGAATTCCTGATGAATAGTATTTTAATATCTAGACCACTTATGGCTGGCGCGTCTGTATTGCTTTGATGCTGTTGTAGGGGGTTGTTGTTTGGCCGGAGCTTCTTCGGAAGATACCAGCCGACGCTATTGAAGTGGGATGACACAATCTGAGTTGGTGGGGGCTGCATCACGACGTCAAAGGGCACTTTTCAGGAACAAGACGCAATACAGCAACCAAATAGCTTACTACAACTTAAGCACTTAAATGATAAATCGCACGTTTGTACTCGAGCGAGTAATATGGCAAGGGAATTTCTAATGTATTGGCACCTTGGCCAGGGAATGCTAGGGTTAACCTCATAATAGATTTCGGATCAAAGGCAATAAGAGCGACTCTTCACATACAACACAAGTCAAGAACAATAATAACATTAGGGAAGATTAGACAAGTTTAGGAAGAGGTTTAGGAGAGATTATTACCATACTGAGGTAAAACTTAGTCCAAAACAGGATAAACCTTAGGATATAATTGGCAAATCTTAGGAGATAATCAGTGGCCGTTTAGACTAGACAACTAACAAACTTAGGAGGGTTTGAAGATGCTTAGAAGTCAATATACAGATACCAAACGAGGTAGGACAGTACTTGCAACGAGACAGAGAATAAAAGTTTAGGGAAGCTCAACAGAAACTCTCAGATGAGCAGACAAATCCCATAGCAGATATAAGGCTCTTTATGTACCGATATAAGACGCCACCACTTTTGATTTGTTTAGGTAGGTAGTTCACGCGTGACTCAGAGTCCAGTACTTCAACAATCAGTCAATTCGAGTCTAGGGAAAATGTACGAGGCATCTCCAGAGGGAGTAGTCCATGAAGGAGTGATCCAGCAATTGTCCAACGTATGAGCTGTCAACAGATCATACTTAGGCGACCTTGTCCTTGTTGTGGTAGTTGACCTCGTCGTTCCAGCTATGCAATGTTAGTACGTAATCTCTCAGAATCGTGGAGCAAGAAAGTTTCAAGCTCGACAGTCTAGGAGCTGGTATCCAAGCTTGTTATAGCTTTACTGGAGCTACCCAAGCTTCTTCGTCTGTAATGATGTCACAACTTACAAGAGAGTCTGTAATAATGTTAGTAACGTATAATTCAACCAGGGCTTTCCATCCAAACTCACCTTGTCTCCGTCACCCCACTGGTAGTTCTTGGTACGGATGTTCTGGTAAGGGTACTCGGTGCGCTCCTCCAGAGGAGGCATGTGGCTCCAGTGCTCCCAGTGCTCGTTCCAGAGCCAGTAGGCGTTGGCGCCAGCGGCGATAAGGCAGGGGGCGACACCGCTTCGATCATGTTAGCCATTGCTATCCCAACGCATCACCACAATCTCGTCGTCTCCAACTTTCGATACTCCGGGTTCGATGCCGGGTTCGTAATTCGCTCAAAGGATCGAGTTCGGACGTACTAGAGGGAGATCTTCTTCCAGAGCTCTGCCTATCGTCAGCAACCATGCTCCATGCTTCCAATTGACCCAATTCGGTGTCGTCGGTTGTCGACTCACCAGTGGTACCAGCAGCGTGCTCCTTGATGTGCTGACGCTCCTTGATAAACTCGTTCTGGGTGCTGGCAAATCGGCGCTGGGCGGGAGCGCGAAGCTGGGCAGTAGCGCGCGTGGCGGCGCGAGTGAATCGGACGGCGGACATCGTGGACGTTGTTGTTCGCTTTGACGGTTGATGAGTCTAAGCAAGTTTGTGATCAGGTCATTCTTGGACGAGCTCGGTTAGAACCGCCAATGAAAGCTGCCTCAATTGTAAGGTACCAAATTTCCCCAGCCGGGATTTTAGCGCACGTGACCTCGTGCTGGGGGCGCGCTGTGGAAGGCTCAACACCACGCGGTGGAGCTCTGCGTCATTGCAAGGATCGCGACGTCTTATACTCAAGTGTCTTGTTATTTAGGGAGTGCAACTCCAGATAGACTGGCTTAAATCTTCTATACTCTTCATTAACTCCATTTCAAAGCCATCTGTTTCCGTAAATCCGCCTCAGTTTTCTTAATTGCTTTATCTTCCCTGTCTTGTGCCGAACCTTCCACACTTCAACGTATGGCCACGAGACTCTCAGTATCCCGAGATGAGTCGTGAGGCTCTCATAATATTCGCCATTGTTCTTTCATGACAATTCTCCAACATTAAGCTCGCAAAGCCGTAATCCGAAATCATGGCGTTTCGCCTTACCACCTGGAATGGTGAGTTCATCCACTTCCCCTTAGGCGGCCCCGACACTAACACCTTCCGCAGTCAACGGCATCAGGTCAGTGAATCACAGCCACAACTAGAATAATTCTAAAGAAGCCTCAGGAATCCGTTTGGTTATCAACCTTGGAGGGAAAAGAGAACCTTCCAAGTAAGCTTCTTCCTCTCACAACTTACACCCGATTCCTTCCACTCACCTCCATGCAGGCTATGTTCGATATCCTCGAAGCAGATATTGTTGTCATGCAAGAAACTAAAATCCAACAAAAGGACTTACGCGATGACATGGTTCTCGTCCCAGGATGGGATGTCTTCTTCAGCTTGCCAAAGCACAAAAAGGGTAAGACACTCCCTCTTCTCAAAGACATCTCCTAACACACTCCCAGGATACTCTGGCGTCGCCATCTACACACGCAACTCTACGTGTGCTCCCATACGAGCTGAAGAGGGAATCACTGGTATCTTGACACTTCCAAAATCCACGACTAGATACCGCGACCTCCCAGAAGACCAACAGATCGGCGGCTATCCTCGACCTGGCCAGCTCGATGGCATTATCGATGAAGCAACTCTGGACTCCGAGGGTCGCTGCGTTGTTCTTGAATTTCCAGGCTTTGTACTCCTAGGGGTTTACAGTCCTGCAAATCGTGACGAAACCCGCGACGATTTTCGCCTTGGTTTCCTTCAAGCACTTGATGTGAGGATACGAAACCTAGTCGCCGCAGGGAAGCAAGTCATTCTCACAGGCGATCTGAACATTGTTCGCTCCGAAGTGGACTCAACCAATGTCTCAGAGACACTTCGCAAAGAAAACATTGATCTGAGCGATTGGATGAACATGCCTGCGCGGCGCATCTTCAATCAGCTCATCTTTGAAGGAAGCGTGTTGGGTGAGAGAGACCAAAGCCGCCAAGCTCCTGTTCTTTGGGATTTGTGTCGCTGCTTTCATCCCGAGCGAGTTGGCATGAATACCTGTTGGGATACAAAGCGCAACACACGACCTGCCAACAACGGCAGCCGAATCGACTACGTTTTATGCAGCGACGGCATCAAAAGCTGGTTCAACTTCTCGAATATTCAGGAGGGCTTGATGGGATCTGATCATTGCCCGGTCTTTGCTACTTTCTCCGACAAAGTGATGTTAGACGGAGAAGAACGTGCTTTGCCGGAAATGATGAACCCGCCTGGCATGTTTCAGGGCGAACGGCGTCTTCGAGATTGGAATACGAAAGACCTCCTCCCTCTATCCGCAAAGCTGATACCTGAGTTTGACCGACGTCAGAGCATCCGCGACATGTTCACAAAGAAAGCCGCTTCTGCCGCCCCTCCACAAGAACCTACGAATCCAGGCGATGCTGCAATATCTTCGATAGATAGAAACAGCCAGATGGTGGGGTTCACAGAAAAGTCAGGTGGAGCTTCAGAGCCTCAGTCCAGCATTGTTCCAACATCAAGGCTGGGCGAGACTTCTGGCTCAGCCAAACAATCCATCACTCAACTCAACGCCAAGAGACCTGGATCTGTCACCGACACACCGAACCGACCACTCAAGAAGACCAAATCCTCGATAGGCGCAAAAGATCCCAAGAGCAAGGTGGCGCCTGGTCAACGAACGCTACAAGGGTTCTTCAAGCCCAAAGCGCCAGCGGATCAAGATGGTAAGTCGGAGCGAGTGGTGGCAAGCTCTATGCCCTCTCCAACAAAGAAACCAACAGTCGCAACACGAGGAGCAGCTAGTCCGCAGCAACCATCAAACACTCCAGAAGCTAAGCTTACAGAACGATCTCCACTACGAGTCTCTCAACGCGGAAACGAACCCGACTCGTCCGACAGAGTGTTCGACCCAATAGAAGCAAAAGAGTCGTGGTCCAAGTTGTTGGGAAAGAGGGTTGTACCAAGATGCGAACACGATGAGCCCTGCATAAGCCTCACTACCAAGAAACCGGGAGTCAACTGTGGTACGTCTCACAACGGCAGCTGGTTCAACGTGTATGCGGTGGCGTTCCCGTTACATAACGTCGTGGCGGCAATGCCGGCTGCTGACACAACGTCAAACACTGAAAGCTAATTCTATTGACAGGTCGTTCATTTTACATTTGCCCACGCCCACTGGGACCGTCGGGAGAAAAGGAGAAGAACTCGGAGTGGCGTTGTGGTACATTCATCTGGAGCAGTGATTGGAGTGGCTCATGACTGAGTCCTTTACTTGACCAGTACATCTTGCTGCAGCTACTGGATACATACATGATCGGGCTATACTCTGAGTTTCAGTCGTGGGGGAGGAAGTTTGGGTTATTCATAGGGACTTGGTGCTCAAGTACGTGCAGGTTTATGCTCACATGGAGAGTAGAACGGCAGTTAGACGTAGAGAAGACGGAAGCACGAGTAGAGGGTACGCAATAGAATCTGTTCAAGTTGTATGACATGGCTTTCGCAAGTGCTGTAATTTGAATCTCAAGCAGACATTTCACAGGTGACATGATAAGAGAACGAGAGTTAACTAATTGACCTCGATTGGTTCCCGCCATAAGACAACGAAGTACGTTGTCGATGGGCTATCTATGTATCTAGCTAGCCATTAATTTTGAGAGCGACTTGAATACCATCAACCAGTGCAACAATAAACAGAGCAAGTGCGTTACAAGCTGTGCTACCGCCGTTGCCGTTGGTACTGTCCGACGACATGAGATAAGAATCCCTTACCAACAGCTAGAAGTCCGGAGATCAAGCTGCTTGCAGCCCACTGCGGGTATCTCAAATCAATAAATGCATTCCCCCCATTTGTCCTTGTCCCAAAATTCCATCAACCGAGGTCATTCTTGATCACCTGTTCACCCTCCCATGTCTATCCTCTGTACAACTGGGCAAGATTAGCTATCATTCTGTGTTCTTCTTGAGACACCACTTACTCTTTTCCGATCGCAAACAAAGCTCAAAGCCTGAACGAGACGTTTGTGCTTGTTATGACGGTGATCGTCGAGGAGGTTGTGAACCTTCTAGATGTTGTCCTGCTGAACAGGGGCAGCAGCAGCAAACTGAGCAGGGTTGACAACCTGAGCAGGGCCAGAGAACTGGGGGAGGTTGCCAAGCTGAGCGGGAGCAGGAGCAGAAGCCTGAGCACCGATCAAGATAGTGTGAGGGTGCTGGCGGCGTCGTCGCTCAGAGGGTCGGCGAGGACGATACTGGTAGTCAGGGTGGTTGCGCTTGTGCTCCTCCTTGATCTCATCCGCCTTCTTCTTGTAGTAGCGGCGAACCTCAGGTGTCTCCATGTTCCAGCATCGGCCAAGAACCTGAGCTGCACAAGAGTCAGTAATCGTCCAGAAGGATGGCACATGCTACTTACAAATCTCATTGTTGGTGATGTCAGGACGCTTGTTCTTGACGATCTGGTGACGCTCCTTGCGGTAAATGATGTAGGCGTTGGGAGGTCGTGGGATATGAACACGGTTGGCCGAGAGCTCAGGACGCTGCATGAAAATGGCCTCGTGAGCACCTGAAACATTCAAGAGCATTCCACCTTCACCAAGAAACTCGCGAGGAACTCCAAGATAGAAGCAACCCTTCTCGCTGTCACGAGCGTAGATAACAGGCTCTCCAAACTCAACCCTGTTAAAGAGAATTAGTAAATATTCTTGAGTATGTTCACGACAAGAGAACTCACATGAAGAGGTTGGCGAGAGCAGCCTTGGCGCCTTCATCCATCTGCTCGTAGAGCTCGGTGGGAATGTCAATAAGCTTGCGAAACTGTTTTTCCTTAGACGCAAGACACTGGAAGACTCTATCGATGTGCTCATTAGTCCAGTGAGTGTTGAACACAATGGGATTGACAGAGCCAGGGGCGATCAAGACGAGAGTGCTCATGGTGAGGGATGTTGTGACCTGAGCTGGTCCTGCTGGCGTTCTGAGAGTCGGAAGGAATCTTCTTCAGATGAAGTTGGTAGGCAAAAGAAGAAAATCAGAAGCAGTGTTGTTGTGAGGAGGAGAAAAAAGAAAAACAAATGAGCATCCCCGATGGAAATTTGTAGTAGCACAGGCAGTGCTGTACAAACACCGAGGTTTGTGAGCAAACGCCTGAACGACTTATTGTTGTTGCTATTGATGCACGTAAGTGGGGCATCTAGTTGTCAGGTGGCGTGCACTGCGGGCAAGTGTCATGTAGGTACGTATTTTCTAGCATTCTCCTCTAATTCTCCTGCGCTCACCTTTTCTTTTGTTTAAGTCCTGGTCTGTGCGATCACGCAGGGCTCTTGAATAAACACTGTGCGAAACTGTGGAACGGGATCCAAGGGTTAGCTGCCTTGGCATGCAAAGGGGTGAGTGTTCAGAAATGCAATCGAGCTTGTCCAAAGAAATGGTAGCTGTTATTGAGCCATGTTGAGCAGAGTTCTCGAAACTGGTTGAATGGTTTATCTTAGTGGACGTGATCATTCTGTTCATGTCCTTCAATAGCATGAATAGGATTTCTTTACCATATGTAGTTCGCTTTCGAGCCACGGCAATAGAACCAGCAAGGTAGCATAATATAAACCATTCCAGACATCTTTTCACTTGTCCTACTATAAACAATGCGAATATCGCTTCATTGGTAAAACATGATCTTTCAGCCTACGTGACTGCAATACTATCTCTAAGTTTCTCCTTTTGTTAAGCCAAGTGACGAACGACAATTGTCGACATTAGTGCAGTAAGTTCGACATCACCATTCTGTAATGATTTTCTATTATCATTAATATCTTCAGTAAGATTTCATATTACATAGAAATACTGAATAGCACCTCCATGGCTGCATTTACGTGACAGAGCTGCAAAGCCCATCTCTATTCTACGCTTAGAACTTAAGTCAATACTTTCAATTTCTTCTTCAGAGTTGTTGGACAGGTTTCCAAGTCACAGTTGATAAATACGATCCAGTCTCGCCTCGGGGTCAAATTTCTTGATCAATTATTGAAATATTACATCCTTAAATTCTTGTTTACTTGACAGAGACACAGGTACCAGTCGTGATCGTGGAAGTTTTCTTTCATGTTACTTGTAATATCTAATATCCATCTTGATATTGGAACTTTCTCATGTCTCACTAATCCATGGAATTGATAGATCAGTTGTGATATTCAAAAGGACAGCAAGCAAGGTAGTGTAAAGATGCCCAAAGGCACGCGAGGTTCACAGAATAGAATGTCGTTTCTCAAAGATTCTTTACATATACATACAACTTATCCTCAACAACATTGGCACCTCCAGGATATGTCCAGTGAATTTCATAGAGTCAAATCGTGCCGAGTTGCTTGACAGTGCTGGTGCGGTGCTGCCAGTGCCAGGCTCTGGCGGCGCTAATTCGCATTGCCCACACCCCAGCCCCAAATTCAGAACCTGCGTTGGCGTTGTTTATGGGCGTGAACTTTTCAAACTCCCACTGCATATACGCCCCATCTCCAGCATCAAGCTTCTCTTTCTCTGCCACTACGCAATAAACATTCTTCACCTAACTCCCACACCTTGCACTTCAGTTGCAATCCCTCTCTTAGGCTTCCTGCATTTCAAACTTCACTTTCTTCACTCACTACAACAATGGAGTCTCAGTCTCAACCTCAAACTGGAACTCGTGCTGCGCCTCCGAACGGCCCTTCTTTCCCTACCAGAGCCACAGAGCACGATATTCGAGCTATTTTGTCCGGGCCAGCGTTGAACCATCTTGCTCCAGTTCCTGGTGGCCGCTGGAGGCTGGTATCGCGAACTATGAACGCGATTGAAGTCGCTTACCATGTGAACCACCGCGCAGTCCTCACCACCACTATCCAACTAGGTGCCAATCCCGCTCTGGTCGCTGATCAATGTTGGCAACATGTGTATGGCTACCCAACAGGTAAGCGCTCACCCCCTTTCAAATCATCTCCAGCCTTTCGACTAACACAAAAAGGTATGGCTTCACTTGTTGATGGCGGTCTCCAGCAGTGGACTCCGCCTGTCTCAAATGTTGGCAACCGCGCCGAAGAGATGGAGTCCCTCGCTCAGGTATACCACCAGATCTTGGACGCGAACAGCATCATGGCTACAGGTGCCCCTGTCCATCAGTCTGGCGCACTTCCAGCATCTATCGAAGCTCAGCTTCCTGAGACTGATCACTTCTCCACTTCAATGGTCGACCAAGAGCAGCCCCAGAGCCAGGCTCAGGCACCCGATGAGTCAGTTGTGGCACACGTGGGATCGTTCCAGAACACCCAGTCGATGAACATGGCAGGAAATGAACCGGGTAATATCCCTGGTAAGTCTGTCTACTGTGCTTGTGTAAAGACACAAACTAACCTTCCAATAGCTTTCCAGAACATGGACAACTCCATGCAAGATGTCAACAACCCTCTCATGTTCCATGACGGAAATTCCGATGAGGCTCATGTTGACATTCACTGGAACTCCTTTTCTGAGAACAATTAAATGGGACACATACTTGGATCCCCTGGCATGGATTAGGCGGTGGAATATCAGAGTTGAAGTTGCAAAGATCGGACAGTGGGTTCTCACCATTGAATCTATGCATATCATCAGGACTTCGGTGATTTTCATGTCCAGATTAGACATCCTTTTAGCCTAGTCATATCTTCGCGCAGCACAATCTCACAACTGAACTGCTTTTGAGGATCGTCTCATCCCATCACAACAGCTAGTAGTCCAAAAGGTTTCGAGTTTATGTAATGGTTTAATTGACAGATACACGACGACCTATGTTGAAGCTACTGTCTTTATGGTGGTATTTGAGACGTTGAACGTCTGAACGAGCCGTTTTTGTGAGAAGAATGTCATGCTACGTAGCAGCACTAAGTGAGGTCGAAATTGTGTTCGACATGGTCCACATAAGGATGGGGCGGAGTGATGGATACCTAGCTAGGGGCGTGGGACACTAGTCGCTTGGCGATCGTCAAGATCTGAGGACATGGATGTTCACAGTCCCTAGCCTGGCCTACCTACGGTTGGCCCACTGTGACGTACCAGTTATTTGACTGTTTTGAGGAGAAATAGGGCGGGATTAAGCTAAGTACTCGTCAAGAGTAGTTTATTTCACTTGGAATCTTACAAATAAAGCCAAATCCATACCTTGGAATACTTGCAGAGAGTTTTGTACTCCTAAACTGTCCCAAGCTTACCTGCCATAGTACTAGTACTTTTGTGTGGCTGCTTTGGGGTTAATCGGGCTGAGATGGGCTACGGGTGGGCTACAGCGTACCTGCTGATAGGCCTGCGAATCCTAGACGTTCTGGATGGCACCACCCACCCATGTTCCATATTGCAGCATCCATCATCCATCCATATCTGATCAAATATTTATCTATCCCTTGCACTCCAGCACGCATCTCTTCCAACCGGTCTTCTACAGCTGGCAGGATATTCAATGGTACTGACAGTTGGAGATCTAGGCAACTGTTTCCTTCCTGTCGCCCAGCAACCTCGCAAGCACTGAGATGCGTTGCTGAGAGACCGCGAAGAACAGATGAGTACGTACCCATCAAGGACCCAGCACAGACCACATGGGCAGACCCCTATCAGTCTAGCCCGTTATGGTAAGGAGATCTAGACCTGGAGGGCAAGCAAGTCCAGACCCCTACAAAAGTAAAGGTGACAAAATTGATCAAGCACAGGGTTCTATGCATGGGCCCCATGCACGTCAAAGTCCCGATGCCAGCGAGCTGCTCAGCGATGACAGAGCGTACAGTATCCACCAATGTCTTGAATGTGACTATCATGCATCGATCGCTACCCATCTCATAGATTATACAGGTCTTGTCACGGATTGCCTTTCTAAGTGCAGAAATGTGAGTTCATTAACCTACGTCAGTACCGACTGTCACAGTTTTCAAGGCTCGCAATTATCGCCTACTTGAGTTACGACTCTGGTCTGTGATCCATCCCACAGCTCCTCAGCCCTACTATCCGACATGGAGAGGTCCAAGACGGGAATAGCATGGATCTGTAAGGGTTGCATCAAGTAACTGAAAGTACCAAGAACCGGGCTAACAGGCATAGTTTGATCTTGCGGGCTTGGCAACTCCCGGGGCATGTTTGCCCCCATGTCTCAGTGGCTAGATTACCTGGCACGGGCTTGACCGACGAAAGGCTTTCTCAAAGCGCTTCATCCACCTTCCTTGAAAGGGTCAGGCCAAGTTAAGTATGCACCACAAGCCTTTCGGTCTCCCATGTAAGGGGTTGGCCAACCCGAAGGCTCGCTTAGAGCATGGCATGTCTTCGCGTTAAGCTTATGCTTAGCCCCGCATGTAAGTAGGTAGGTACAGTACAGTACAGCATTGCGATCCCGTCGTCTAACTCAGTAGGCGTCATGAACTACCGAACAGTGGCCTCTCTACCGCTTCAAAAGCGTTCGTCATCTTGAAACCACCCGGCACCCGCTTGTTTCGTTATATCTGCGCGAGCGCGAGTTGTCTCCATCCAGCCTACGCCAGCCAAGAACATTACGACCGATACTGTACCGCACAGGCTTGTCCATACAGGTCAGGACCCCAAATGTGGCTGGCGCTACGTACCTCATCCGCATGGAAAAAGAAAAGAGACAGAAATGCAATTTAACTGCTCTGTCTGCAACAGAAAGTCCCAAGGACATACCGATCATCTCGAACGATCATCCAGCTCAAGGCATCATCAGACTCAAACTCTCAATTTGGGGGGCCAGGCTCGTTTTCCAACTCTTCAAATGCTATGTACTTACAAGGATGCCGAAATTCAATTCCAATTTGAGGCAACAAGGGAGTCAAGGAAGGTATGTACGGAAGATCCAAGAATTCGGAAAGCGTGTATCTCACTAGCCCATCCTATTTCTGTCTAGCATGTCACCATTCTCGTCATAGTCTCAGACCGGACATTTTCTTGTTTAATGGGGGGACAAGCTGTCAGTCTTAGATCCCCCAGCACTGTATGAACGATTTACGGTTACGGATAGCCCGTCTCTAAGCTTGTTACTGTATAGTGCTGGACTGTAATTGAGTAACTCGCGTTATTACTCGCGTCGCGAAAGGAAGCGCTTTATCCCTTTGCCAAGTCCCTGCGAAACATCCTACCAACTTTATCTCGATACTCTGCAAGGGCTGAACTTTATCTTTGCGTTTGCGTTTCATCCTTTCTTCCAGACTGCAAGGGGTTCTTCCAATTGGTCCTTGGGTGATTGAGGCTAAGGGCAAAACTGAGGTTCAATTGCACTCTAGATCACAGACGTATTTGATGGACATGCCACTCACTGAGCGTTCAGTTCTAGGGTGCTTGGCGCTCTCTTTTGTGGAAACATAAAATATGTCACTCATAGCGGGAGAGTTGACAATGGTTGAGAAATGATACGAAACCCTGTCGGATTATACAAGAATTACTGCGATTAAATATCTTAATTGAAGTATCTACCTCGATATCATGAGGCAAGCACGGAACCCTCTTGACCCAGATAACACGAATACCTGTCAGCGAGCACAAATTCGCGTCCTTACTCTTCCTGGTATGAAATCTTCCGCATCTCGCCCAAACGATGACGAGCCGAAGCCAAGGCGTTCTCCAATTGGAGGATCTCGACCTAGTTGTTGGTGGCTTGTCAGTCACTGATCTTACACGAGAAGCTAATCGGAACTTTGCCGGATATAGTAACCGTTATACCCGCACAGGTCTGGTAATGACCTCTGAAGGAGGGTAGGGGGAACAGGGGAATCGGAGATAGGAGTGGGGCGTGGGGTGAGACAGAGAGCGAAAAAGGTTGACAAACAAATGACAGGAAACTGTTTCTAAACTTACTTGTTGTTCCATCTCCCGCACCTTGAACTCGTGCGCGCCAAGCTTGGTGTAGTCTACCTGATCGTCTTCTTGGCTGCGCTCCTTGATCAGACTCTGGACTTGGCGCACCAACGCTCGACAAGCTGCACCCACAGCCTTGCTGGCTTGCTCGAGCTTTTCTTGGCTCTTTGACATGAACCCTGCCTTGACTCTGCTTGCAGCCACAAGCTGGGCCGTCGAGGCAGCCACATCGTTCGATGCCACGATGAGCTGTTCTGGGCTGTTACGTCCAGAGATGACACCGTCTGCTGTCTCGATCAAAGTGTTGGTCGACGACGCCACAGCCTTGGCAGCAGAAATGAGTCCCTCCGTCCATCGGTTGTTCTTCTTGTAGAATGCTGTCCTGGATGTCGATCCGCGTCCAGCCTGCACGATCTCCTGCTGTGTCACAGTAGCCGCCTGGATCAGTTGCGTAATGGCGTTGGTGATCGCCGTGGCTGCATCCAGGATCGAATCGTTTACCTTGAGCTCATAGGTCGAGTAGCCATCACGAGGCTTGTTCCTGAGCTTGGCCAGTCGTGCAGCAGCTGCCGCGATAGCATCCGCAGCCTTGCTGAGTTCTAAATCGACGAGATCGCCCAAGTCTCCCTTTTTATTGGCGAGCTGACCAAAGCCTGGTGCAAACGTTTCAACCAGTTTGTTGAGTTTCTGCAAGTTCATCTGAACATCATTATTGTTGTTGATAACCACATCGGTCTTCTGCAGGGGATCCATGCCTTCCAGTCGGAAGCTCTGGAGACCTCGGAGGAACTGGACCGCTGATATAGCAGGCTGCCGTGTTCCGTTCATAAGTGAGTCAGTCTTCTTGTCATCCGTAGCCAAACGAGTGAGACCCTTGGTGTTGCTACAAACGTCGGCAATGGCACCGGAGAAAACGTTGATGGCTTTAATGAGATCGGCATGTGTCGCGTTGGGACCATCCGCGATGAAGTTGTTGAAGGATGTAGCAAACTCCATAGCACTGGCTGATGCCTTCTCAATCTGTGACAGTACGTAAGAGGGAGATGCATTTTGGTTACCAGCTTGCATGTTAGAGTCCAACTCGTACAAAGCATCATCTACGCGCGCAACGCCGGCCTGAAGAACAGAGTCAATGATATCGTTGATCTTGTCGAGGTTTGACATGATAAGCGCATCAATCTGTCCGTCAAGAGCATTGTCAGTATCGCCCTGGTTCATCTTGAGCTCGTTGAGCTCGATGAGTGTCTGGTCCATGCCAGCCTTGTACACTTCAAGCTCCTCCTCCTTGTCTCGGAGAAGCTGTTCAAGATCAGAGCTACCATCTCGGAGGTTCATCTGAGCATCCTCTAGCTGACGCGACTTGTTACGCAGCGCCTCCTCAAGATCCGCCATCTCGCGGTTGTACTTGGCAAGCATTGTCGACAGTTCGTTGCCCTTGCTGCGCTCGAGGTTGTCGGCCTTGTCTTGAGCGAGACGAAGCTCACGCTTGAGCTTCTCAACCTCGTCCTTGCTGCTGCCGCTCGCACGATCCTTGTCGTGAAGAGCGCGGTCACGCTCACGGATCATGTCGGCCAACTCGAGGTTCTTCGTCTTGATCTCACGCTCGAGCTTCTCTCGTCGGTCGATGGCCTCTTGTGCACTGGCTGCCTTGAGCTGAACTGCCTTGAATTTCTGCAGAAGATCGAGGTGCTCGTGCCGCAGTTGAGAGTAAAGCTTCGCTAACGCCTCGTATTTCGTCCTCCATGTGTTAACCTGCTCCTGGAGAGCTCGGATCTGGTCATCCTTGCTGTTCATCTGCTGACCGAGGCTGTTCTGGATATGCGACAGCTCGCCTTCTAGAGCCTTGACTCGCTGGTCGTACTGCTGCAGCATCAACTGGTCGCGCTCATACTGAGCCCGCGCGTTGAGATTCTCACGCTCCAGTTCCGCAAGGCGCCCCTGGGTTTGCCATTGAGCCTGCTGTGCCATGAGCGCTTCCTGCTCACGCTGTTGCTGCTCCATGAGCTGTTGTTGCTGTTGCTCAAACTCGCGCTGCGCCTGCATCTGTGCCTGCTGCTGCGCCATGAGAGCTTGCTGTTGCTGCTGCTCAAGAATGCGCTGCTGTTCTTCGTACTCTCGGTTCTGACGATCCAGCTCGCTCTTCCAAAACTCGTTCATCTCGTCAGGGGCGTCATTCTTAGGCTCCGGTAGAGGAGATGGCCTTCGCTCAATTTCCTGTTTCGGTCGCGCGGGGAGGGCAGGGGCATCATCATCTTCGGCCAAGAGGTTTGGAGGGTCTTGTGGAAGCTTGGGTATGGTGATGAGACTGGTAAGGTATCGAAGGTTTGAACACTCGTAATAGAACTTGACCAAGCGATAATGCTGTGCGTTGTACCGTTCACGGAGGGGTTCAAGAGCTTCGTCGTCACCGGTTGCTAAAAGGTGTTAGCGCTAAGATCATAAAACGAAACGTAAGTGAATCACTGACTCGAGTGCATTGCGCGAAGCATGCTCGTTATGAACTTGTAAATTCCATAACTCTCTTGCACAAGGGGCACGAGAGCCGCAATGCGACACTCGTTATTTCCCACGTTACGGAAGTGAGAGAAGATCAACTTTTGGAACTGCTCGATCTTGTCTTGCAGCACCATCAGATCGCTGATGGTCTCATAGCCTTCGTTGGGGTCATTGATAGCCTTGAGACTCAGGTACTCCTCGTATTCGAATGTTCCGTTGAACTCGGGATGCTGGTGGTGAAATGAGAGTTTCGCAAGGAGGTAGTAAACGTATTCGCGGATCAGAGGCGCGTAGCCGCGCATACCTTCACCTCCTCCGCCCATACCGCGGTTCAGGCTATCAATCCAGGCGCGATTCGCCATCGCTTCCTTCAGGGCACTAGGGTGGCCTTCTTGGAGCACCTTGTGGATCGTAATGAGGGCCTTGAATGTCTGGACTTCGTCGGCGAGGATCGGTTGACTGTTGGAACACTCGATCAGTGAAAGTTGCCATGATAGAAGGCGTGTAAGACATACACCTTGATGCCGGACCAGAAGGCGGAAGAGGACCTGTGGTCCCATGTGTAAACGATGCATGCGCGAACATGTTTGCGCTTCGGGGAGATCTCTTCGGCATTCGTAGCTTTCTTAATGTTGATGGCGAGCTCTTGATCGGACCTGCGCAAGATGATGGAGTCAGCTTGGTGTCTCTGGAGCGCTGATGTGTCACTAACTTGGTATGCTCAGTACCGCGCACAGCAGCAGACATGTTTGCGATTGGTAGCGGATAAGCCCCGCGATGCTATTATTCTAGGTGAGGTAAAGATGTTTGTGTAGGTCGACTTCGTCGCGAGCTTCAAAGGTACTGTAGTAACCCCTGGAAATCACGAGACAATTTCCCCGTCCAGCCCGACGCCGCGCAAGCTAAATGAATTAGGCTGAGGGTAAATGGTCGGTAATGGGTAGAGACAGAGTAGGACTCAGACGGTAATTGTATTCCTCTGTAGGGAAAGGATTCGAGGTCGTCGTCAGCCTTGACAAATTCAGGCGACTGTTGGGCGTCTTCGATGCCGTAGCTTTCGTGGCTGGGCTGTAGCCATGGAAGAGGCCGGAGAGCGTCATATGGGGTACGTAGTCTTGTTTTGTGGGGCGCAGTAGAGTAGACTCCATGAAGATGGAATTTCTTTAAACAGAACTCTATCCGATAGCTGGCAGCTACATCTTTTCAAGTTATGAGAGACGGAAATTCGTTAGGAATTGATCTAACAGTTTTGCTGTCAACACTGAATTTCGAGCATTCGCTGGTTCTCAGAGTCGAAAGGTGCTTACGCAGGATATCTTGTCATGATGTTGCAGTGAATCATTTCGCGTACATTTTGTCTTCGACACGCTAAGATTTGGACGATTGGGATGCATTTTCAGATTCATAATATATGCTATGAGAAATCCCTTGCTAGATTTTTGGGCACTTGAATATACATCTCCTTACGCTGTAACTCCTGTCTTGATAAACTACGTGACAGGATTGTTAGATACTAGTGTTACTGGATATGGAACATAACTACTTCGAGATTAAGATGTCTCGCCATCAACTGCAAAACAGAAGCTCCGTATGAACAAAACACTCTATTGAATTATACTGAATTATAGGAGCTACCTATTCATGTGATAGAGTAGAAGCCCAGAAACAGTGCTTGTGGTTTATTTGACCAAAATTCAGGGTAGCGTGGGAGTAGTGGATCTTTGTTACTACAAGAGTTGAAGTTGCAAGTTACTTTTCTTATAGCCACGTGAAAGTACAACGTAAACAACTGGAGAAAATTGACCTTACATCGTCTCATGAGTATTTTCATTCGCGGGGTGCAGACAGTAGTGAGCAGCTTCTTTGTCCAGGATTGTGTCTGTTACATGATGCAGAAGCCAGGTCGTTTGGATATATAGGGTAGCAGGTGGATCAGACAATAACCCGCATCCTATAACTGTATGACAGAAATAGTTAAGTAAACTTAGTCTATAAGATGGTTATAGGATGCTAAAGTATTATGTTAGCTTAGGCTCCTTAGGATAGGGTATGCTGGTTTTTATCTCATAAAATGGTTATAAGATACTAAAGTATTATGTTAGTTTAGGCTCCTTAGGATAAGGTGTGCTGGTTTTCATCTGACCCGCCTGGGTAGATAGTCATGGTTTGGTGATAGATACCACTTCACACTAGACGCTGATAACCATGGTGACACATAGCTATGCACTATTCTATTGTATAATTCGACAGTTTGTACTGGGCTAGATACCGGCAGCATTTACACGAACCCTTGAAATTCAGAGTGTCACCAGGATCAGAGGATAGTATGTATAATGGAAGGACATTGGAAGTAAGCGTCAGTTCATTTTTACGCCAAGTCATCACCGAGCCCTCTATACGGGCCGGTCACAATTCACCAGAGGTATCTTCAAGTACAGAGAAGAGGCATGCTTCAAACGATGTCTTTTTTTTGGTCCTATGCCGTACAGACATCAAAAGGCAAGCCCTTGCCATGCAGAATTCTTTCCCATCCGGACGTAACACCCCGAATAAATAGAAGCAAGCACCACCAACCCCCGCGATATCTTTTCTTTTAGATCGTGGTCTCGTAGGCAAGAGGGGTAACGGTCATAGGGGGGTTGTCGGAGAGCGACAGTGTGTGGGCCTCACGAGGTCCAACGGGCTGACGCTTGACCTGGACGACGGTGCCGTTGGCCTTGGCCTCACGCTTGGCCTCGGCGTTAGCCTTGACTCGCTTGAGGAAGTCCTCACGAGATCGGGACTGCTGGATGTGCTCGATTCGGACGTTGATTCGCTTCTCGATGTATCGGTGCTTGACCTGCTTGTAGATGATGACACCGACAGCAGACTTGGTGACGTTGTAGATGACACCAGTCTTTCCGTGGTAGACCTTGAAGGGCATACTGAAATCCATTGTTAGCCCTCCTGCTGCATTTTCCACAAGATTCCCAAAAAGCATTCAAGTTCCGCAATTTCGCGTGTAATTTGTCGCATGTTGGTAAAAGGGCGTTGCTTACCCCTTCTGGACGGCACCGTTCGCCTTAATGTCGACGATATCTCCAACGCGGTACTGTCGGAGGTAGGTGTTCAGGGCAATCATACCCTTCTTGCGGAAGTCCCGGCTGAAGGCATACTATAATTTCACATCGTCAGTCTCATGCCCGACGTCGTCGATATTCGCAAATCGCTGGTTGAACATACGCGGGTGCCCGCTCTCTTTCCGTATGAGTGACCCATCTCGAATCGTGTGATCTGCCGGTCGCGGGAGGGTTGGGGTTAGTAGTCGTGGGTTGGCGAAAGAGATGGTGAAGTCCGTCGCTTTGGTGTTCTGGATTTCTCGAGCGGCCTTGTGGGACGGCACCTCAGATTTTCCGAAGTTTTTTTTTTTTCGGTAGGGCAAGGGCGACTGTGGGTGGGGAGTCCCGCACCTGCCATTTTGTTAGGGTTCTGCGGGTCGAGCACGTGATCTCCAAAGCGCCTGCCAAATTTCCTTCGCACATTTTCCTTGAAGATTTGGACCTCGTGAAAGTTCAACTCCCGCAGAACACCCAAGGAGCAAGTCAAGTAAGTGCTACCAGAGAACATCACCAAAGTTCTTCAATTAACAAAGACTTCAGGATGCCTCCCCGCGCCCACTCCAAGACCTCCCGTGTCCCCCGCCGACCCTTCGAGTCTGCCCGACTGTCAGTATCACCGGCCACTGAACATGAGCTTGACTCTGTTTAAGTCGATTGTGAATCAAGACTGACCGATAATAATAGTGACTCCGAGCTTAAGCTCGTCGGCGAGTATGGCCTGCGCAACAAGCGTGAGGTCTGGCGAGTCGGTCTGACTCTGTCCAAGATCCGTCGTGCTGCCCGGTATGGAAGACCTTTGCACTTTCAGTGTGCGCTGATCCAAGATTTTCTCTAACACATCAAATAGTCAGCTCCTTACCCTCGACGAGAAGGACCCCAAGCGTCTCTTCGAAGGCAATGCCCTCATTCGACGTCTCGTCCGTGTCGGTGTTCTCGACGAGTCCCGCATGAAGCTGGATTACGTCCTGGCCCTCAAGATCGAGGATTTCCTTGAGCGTCGTCTCCAGACCTGTGTCTGGAAGCTCGGTCTCGCCAAGTCTATCCACCACGCCCGTGTCCTGATTCGTCAGCGCCACATCCGAGTCGGAAAGCAGATTGTCAACGTTCCTTCTTTCATCGTCCGTCTCGACTCCCAGAAGCACATTGACTTCGCTCTTACCTCGCCCTTCGGTGGTGGCCGTCCCGGCCGTGTCCGCAGAAAGAAGGCCAAGGCCGCCGAGGGCGGTGAGGGTGGTGAGGACGAGGAGGACGAGGAGTAAATGCAACCAAAAATGCAAAAACGGTTCTCCCTGTCTAGGGCACTTGGTGATGGGATACCACTCATGGGAAGGGGATTCTCTTCATAGCTTGCGGCGTTGGCCAGAGGATAAAAATGGAATGATTTCACCGGATAACGACAAACAAAATTTCTCTGGTGTCTCCTCAACTGTGTACACGAATCTCATGAAACATGAATCCAATCACGACATCCACCCATGATGCTTGCTTACCGTGAATGTCCCAATGTCATCCGTGCCGCCGTAACAAATCCGACGCATGTAGTACCAATTGTAATTATTTCATGTAAACGTCTCGCTATGTCAAAAGCTCATCCTTGCCCAGCATCTTGGCCATTGGGTCATCTGTCGCTCGTCTCTTTTTCCTGAACTCTTCCATCTCCTCCTCTGTCACCCCGTTCATCATTTCTTCTCTCGTACGCTTGTGCGGCTGCTCGTCCTTGTCCTTCTGCTTATCCTCCTCGCCTGCTTCTTCGGGCTCCTCTTCCTTATCCTCGATCAAATTGGCTCCAGTGCGTTGACGTTCAGCGGCCTCCCATGCCATCTTGCCATCATCTCCAGTGCAGTAGCTGTTTTTAATGAATGAATGACAGCAAGCGTAGCCCCATTTGAAGTTGGACCACCAGCTGCCCCATACCGAGGTGTGGTTGTTGATGAAGACATCCTCCGCATATTTCGATTTGGCCTCCTTCTTGGGTGCACCCTTGATCAAACCCGCCTCGTCGTACTCCACAAATGTCTCTGACTCGGTCACAGTCATGTTGCGCAAAGCAGCTGGCATGGCTTTCTGATCTCCGCCATACTTGTCGGCAAGAAGCTTCTCTCGTTCCGCACGCTTTGCCTCGGCTTCTTCTCTCTCCTTCTTCCGATAGAACTCTCCTGCTGTTGGGTTGGCTTGTAAATGCTGGCTTGTGTCTCCAGATTTCTCTTGGGCCTCCCATGCGTAACGCTGTGCGTTCTCGAAAGCGCCAGCATCGCCAGACGATCGCATGAATCCCTCTTCTGCAAAGACATCAGCCGCCTTGTCAGCTGTAGCGCCGGCATCCACTAATGATCGCGTCTTTGGGTCGTATTTTGCAGATTCCAAATCGAGGTTCAGAAGATACTTGGCCGTATCTTCTCGTATTCGCAGTTGTCGGGTAGCTGTGCTCTGATGTTTGCTCATATCGTTTTCTTCTGCGTACTTATCACCCTCGTCCGCCTCTTCATCGCCAGTTTCTCCCTTGGTGGCTTGTTTGCGCAGCTCCTCCATCTGATTGAACTCGTCCACCACGCTGCGATATTCCTTCGCATCATAGCCGTTCCAACGGTCACGTTTAGCGTCCCACCCCATTTTGACGTCCTGGATCACTTCGTCGGCTTGGATGTCTCTTCCCGTCCATTTGGCGCCTTTTGCGCGCGGCCGACTTAGGCAGTCTTTCTTCTTGTGTGTCATGGCGCCGCAGTTCTCGCAAGCGCCCTTTCGATACTTGGTAGCTGCTGGCCCGGCCTTCCTGCCGCGATCATACCACTGAGACTTCTCATCTTTCTCCTCACGACGTTGATGTTTGAGATAATCGTTGTCGTCGCCCTCATCGCCGGCGTAGAACGGTCGCTTACTAATGAAGGATGGGATATAGATGTTCTCCTCCTTCGATGCGGCACCTGCACCGGCACCGGAAGGTGGCGGTTTCGGAGGGGGAGCGGGCATTCTGAGGAATTGACGAGGCTAGTTGAAGTCGAGTATGATTTAAAAGAGATATGCGATCGAAGACAAAACGTAGAAAAGAGGTAGGCGGCGATGATTGAGTGGTTGCAGATCGCGAAACTCTAGAGGCAGAAAGTTGTTTAGATAAGCACTTATCAGCACGTGATCGCGCGTCTATTGATGGCTGGCAGGGATGTCAAAGCGCGTCTCAATAGGCAATATTCCCAACGTGATCATTACAGTCAATTGAGCTTACTTGAACTGATTATTCCAGCGATGTTTGGTTGTTCCGTGCCTTGAAAGCTGACTTAGAGCCCCTGATGGATTCGAAGTTTGGAGAATATGGACTTGTTCCGGATCAGACTGAACTGCATCGACCACTATCAAGCGACACCAACACAGTACGACCCCCAGCTTCGCAACGATATACGCCCCTCTCAGATCTCCAAAGGCCCAAAAGTCCCTATAGTACGTGTTTTTGGAGCAACTGAAACGGGCCAAAAAGTATGCGCTCATATTCATGGTGCGTTCCCGTACTTGTACGTGGAATACGAAGGAGGGTTATCTCACGATGAAGGTTTGTTGAAGAGTATTTCTTTAAATGTATTGATGGATTGCTGACTTATCCCAGTCGGCGCTTACATCTATCGTTTTCATCTATCCATTGATCATGCGTTGGCTGTAAGCTACCGCAGAGATCAAAAGAACGATAATGCGAGGTTCGTGGCAAGGATTACTCTTGTCAAGGGCATTCCATTTTATGGTTTTCACGTCGGTTACCGGTTCTTCTTGAAAATCTACATGTTCAACCCCATCGTCATGACTCGCTTGGCAGATCTCCTCCAACAAGGTGGCATCATGAAGCACAAGTTTCAGCCCTACGAAGCACATCTCCAGTTCCTTCTTCAGTTCATGACGGACTTCAATCTGTATGGCTGCGATTATCTGGAGTCTTCCAGTACAGGGTTTCGGTCTCCAGTTCCCGAATATGACCAAGAAACCAATTCTTCGCATCTTTGGCATAGCCAATCCATACCCCAAGAGGACATTACCGACGAAACTGCACTCCCTCGAAGCAGTCACTGCTCGATTGAGGTTGACATATGCGTCCAGGATATAGTCAACAGGCACAAAGTCAAGGAAAGGCCACTTCATCATGACTTCACTGAGCGGACCAATCCTCTTCCCTCAGACATGAAGCTCGTTTATAGCATGGCCGGTCTATGGAGAGACGAGACCAAGCGACGCAAACAGAAAATGCAAGACCCTAGTGAAGGCAGCAGTCCGTTTCCACCGGAAGTTCTTGTATCGATGTCGGCCAATCCGCGCGACTCACAGCCGCAGGGTTGGATTCACGAGGAAGAGTATCGAACTGAGATTCAGAATCTCATCTCAGAGGAAAAGGTTGCCATCGATGGAGATGAGCTGACTTTTGAGACTTTTGCAAAGCCTCATCCCTATGAAGAGCATGTCAGGACTACACTGGAGTCGGTTGAGGATCTTTTCCCGTCCAAACTCGCACCTGCTTTGGGATTGCCCTCGGGTGTGCAGCCTGACCAAGACCTGAACAGTAGCATCATTGTTGACGAAGGCAAAGTGCGCCAAGTCGGAGAGGCTCATAACGACTTTTTCCCCGATGATTCGGACGAAGAAGCCATCACAACATTGGTGGCAATGGAGAAAGCTGCAGCAGAGGGGTCTCGTGGTTCCACAAACCAATTGCCAGAGGAAGACCTGGAACAGACGTCAGCGCTCGATGTCAACCTCGGGGGACTAGATCAGAAACCGTTCTGGTCGTCAATTATTGGTGTCTGTCGAAGTGGCCTGGCCTCTGGCAAGTTGCCCAATATCCCCTTGGGCCAGGAGTTGCTTGATTACGCAGAGGATGAGGGGCTGGTCGGACGCACATTTGATGCGCCGAGATTCACCTCGCTCAGTCCGACACAACTTAAACGACCGATGTCCGATATCTCACCTGTTCAAACGTCCAACAAAAAGCTTAGGTTCGGTGAGAAGTCAATGGTCGACGAGGACGAGATGGACTTGGTCCCTGTTCCTTCGACCGATTTGAACAAAACACTAATGCCCTCTTTCAGGGGACCGTCCATCCTTAAAGGCGCTTCTTCCCTCAACAAAAGCATTGGCTCTGTCTTGAAAGGTGCCACCGGGTCCAACCAGAAACTGAACTTCCCTACTGTCAAAGACCAGAATGACCCCAACACGAAACTCCGTCTCAGTCAGATGAGTCAAAAGTCCGCTTCGCAACAAACCGACGATGGTCGGCACACCAAGCATGTCTCCTTTGACCCTAGCAGCTTTCTGCCCGCTGAAGCAGGGCACTCCCAGGTGACTTTGTCGTCGTCCTTAATATCATCGGGAGGAGATGAAGAGGAGAACGATAGCCAACAATCTAAGATGCAGCGGGCTATGCGCAGGTTCGCCAGTCCGCAGGTGCATTTACTCTCTTCTTTACCCCCGTCCGCGGCTTCTGTGGTTTCCTCCTTAAAGGAGCACATGATCCCCGATGTCCTTTATCAAGATGCATATTATAGTAAGGAGAAAGATGTTCCTAGCCGGACACGTGAGTACGCTGGGAAGGAGTTCCGCTTAGAAGGTAACACTTTGCCATTTCTTCCTGAATTCGATCCAACAGCTACTTCTTCAGCCAACTACGGACTGAAATACGAATCTCTTGATAAGGCCACTGCTGAACTCCAGTATGAACGACAAAGAAGGGAGTGTTCCTGGAGGAGTTGGGAGTTTGCAAGCCCTCCGCCCTCATACAAGGAGGTCGAGGACTGGTGGCGTGAACACGAGCGTAAAACCAATACTCGAAACGGATCCAGATTACCGTCAACTCATAGACAGTGTCACTCTCAAATCGAAGGACCAACACCAAAGAACAAGCACAATTTCAAGTACACACCAGGCAAGAAAGCGACAAGTGTGCAGCATGTGGTTCAGTACATGAGTACCATGAGCCTGGAAGTCCATGTAAACACTCGGGGGAATTTCGTGCCCAACCCGGAGGAAGATGAAGTCCAGTGTGTTTTCTGGGCAATCAAGTCTGACGGAACTTCCGCCGACGGTCAGAACTCAGCAGGGGCTGTCCAGTCGGGGATGCTGCTATTGTCTAATGATGCCGAATTCACACAGCGTGTTCAACGCCAGACATCTGCTGATGTCATTGAGGAAACATCTGAACTGGATCTTATGGTTCGCATGGTAGAAATAGTGAGAGATCACGATCCTGACATCCTGACAGGCTATGAAGTTCATGGTAGCTCATGGGGCTATCTGATTGAGCGAGCGCGGTTGAAATACGACTATAATCTTTGTGATGAGTTTTCTCGCATGAAAACCGAGTCGCATGGCAGATTCGGCAAAGAGAACGATCGGTGGGGATTTAATACCACATCTACAATTCGAGTCACGGGTCGGCATATGGTCAATGTCTGGCGTGCAATGCGAGGGGAGCTGAATCTTCTTCAATATACGATGGAAAACGTTGTATGGCATTTGCTCCATAAGCGGATACCCCATTACTCTTGGAAGTCGTTGACGAGTTGGTACAAAAGTGGCAAGCACCGAGAGCTCAGCAGGATGTTGAGATACTACCAGAACCGCACGAAGCTGGATATCGAGATATTGGATGCTAATGAATTGGTTGCCAGAACCAGTGAACAAGCTCGACTCCTTGGTGTAGACTTCTTCTCGGTTTTCTCGAGAGGATCGCAGTTCAAGGTCGAATCGATCATGTTTAGGATTGCTAAACCAGAGAATTTTCTTCTCGTGTCGCCCACTCGCAAACAAGTCGGTGGTCAAAACGCTCTTGAGTGTTTGCCGCTTGTCATGGAACCACAGAGCGCCTTCTACAACAGCCCTCTCCTAGTCCTTGACTTTCAGAGTTTATACCCAAGTGTCATGATCGCCTACAATTATTGCTATTCGACCTTCCTGGGTCGAGTCGCTAATTGGAGAGGCATGAGCAAGATGGGGTTTACCGAGTATAAACGCCAGCAAGGTCTCCTCACACTTTTGCAGGACTACATTAATATCGCACCGAATGGTATGATGTATGCAAAGACGGAAATCCGCAAGTCACTGCTCGCAAAGATGTTAACTGAGATTCTCGAAACTCGAGTCATGGTCAAGAGCGGTATGAAGCAGGATAAAGACGACAAAACTCTCCAACAACTCCTCAACAATCGACAGCTCGCTCTCAAATTGCTCGCCAACGTCACGTATGGTTATACTTCGGCTTCATTCTCTGGCCGTATGCCTTGCTCGGAGATTGCGGACAGTATCGTGCAAACTGGCAGGGAGACTCTTGAAAGAGCAATCGCCTATATCCATTCTGTCGAGAAATGGGGTGCAGAGGTTGTGTATGGTGACACTGATAGTCTGTTCATTTCCTTGAAAGGCCGAACCAAGGATGAAGCATTTGACATTGGCAACGAGATCTCGAAGGCGATCACTGAGATGAACCCACGACCAATCAAACTCAAGTTTGAGAAGGTCTACCATCCATGCGTCCTCCTTGCTAAGAAAAGATACGTCGGCTACAAGTACGAAAGCAAGGACCAGGTGACACCTGAGTTTGACGCCAAGGGCATTGAGACTGTCCGCCGTGACGGTACGCCTGCGGAGCAAAAGATTGAGGAGAAGGCCCTCCGTCTGCTATTCGAGACGGCAGATCTCAGCCAGGTCAAGGAATATTTCCAAAGGCAATGCCAAAAGATCATGCGCAACAATGTCTCTGTTCAAGACTTTTGCTTCGCGAAAGAAGTTCGTCTAGGCACATACTCTGATAAAGGCGCACCGCCTGCTGGTGTTCTCATCAGCACCAAACGTATGCTCCAGGATGCTCGAGCAGAACCACAGTATGGCGAGAGAGTTCCTTACGTTGTCATTACTGGAGCTCCAGGAGCTCGGCTTATCGATCGATGTGTTGCCCCCGAAGAGCTTCTCGACAATCCACACTGGCAGCTGGACGCCGAGTATTACATATCCAAGAATCTCATACCCCCTCTCGAACGCATATTCAATCTTGTGGGTGCAAACGTGCGGCAGTGGTATGATGAAATGCCCAAGGTGCAGCGTGTTCATCAGGCGACTACACTCGGTAACAAGAAAACGACTCTCGAATCGTACATGAAGTCCACGCACTGTCTTGTCTGCGGCGTCAAATTCTCACAAGAAGACAATCCTCTCTGCCCAACTTGTCGCGCAGACATTCCCTCGTCGCTGCTTTCGCTTCAGACGCGACTGACAACCGAGGAACGACGTTTACGCGATATACTCTCGCTCTGTCGTAGCTGCTCTGGTGTTGGACCTGTGGAGGATGTTCAGTGTGATAGCAAGGATTGTCCTGTATTTTGGACACGGATGAGACAAGTCAGCAAGACAAGAGGGATACGGAATACTAGCCAGCCGGTGATTCAATCTCTGGTGGAGGATGTTGAGAATTTATCTTTGGATTGGTAAAAACATAAAGGGCGGGTAAACAATCATATATTATTTATAACTTGATGACTGTATTGCTCATGTATTGCAAGATGAATCGGACGTGTTGGCCTGGGAAGACATAGAGCCAGTGTTGCTACCCTATAGAGAATTAATTTATCATTCTTATCACTATCATTCAACCCCATGATACGATTCCATAGACTGTCGAGCCCGTTACAAAATCTCTGCACTGCGAATGACGGCGTGTCAATCTATTGCCGACTTACTCTTTGTACAATGCAAGAAAGTTCATTGATGTTTCAAACAATAAATAAGATAAAGATTACCCCTCTTGTATATAATCACACTATTGAGCTGCTGGAGTCATTGCCAATTTCTTACATACAAAGTGGCGCTATATGTATGTTTCGAATATCACCTCTCTTTACTTGATGGCCGGGCCTGTAGCCCACGATACATTGACCATCAGTTCATCTTGACGGATTCTATGACCGATTTCCCCGACGCACCGGTCGCCCGTATCTGCGGCCCCACCATTAATTCGTCCGAACCTTGCGGGGCTGATTGAAGATTTTCTGATCAACGGGCGCTTGTTGTCTTGAACGCTTGACTCATGGGCAATGGAGATGAATGTTGATAGGAAAGAAGTTGAGTCACGCTAGGTAAATTGATGTAACTACATATATCGTCACTCAAATTCTTGACTGAGCATCCAAGTGTACGGGCCTATTTGAGAAATCCTTATCAAAAGAACTCAGGGGATCGACAAGAGCTTCCCGACAGTGGTTACTGAACCATGAAATCATTTCCAATGGCATGCATCAGAGCCTCTCTGAGATGTAAGAAATCACATGTCTCGTACAGCTGCAACTCCCTAGCACGAAGCTTGACACCAACCTACAAAGAAGGTTAAGTACAATTTAAGTCAGACAATCACTGACATGTGAAGCAGACCGAGATCGAGAGCAAAGCTTAACGATCTAGATCAGGAACCAGGTCTTTCTAGCTTGGATGACTTGGGTTGCGCGATGCCTCCACATTCCCAAAGGCCACAGCCAGCAAGCCACATGGCATAGTTGACTCTAGTGCAATTGGCCAGAGCAGAGGACGAGAAAGGGGACAAACAAGAGGGCAGAAGGAGGGGGTTGAGCTGAACGAGACTAGGTTTGGATGCAATGCGTTGCCAGCGAATCCTCTCAGATAATACGCGGTGTGAGGTGTACTGTACCATCCATCCACTGATGTGTTGTTCAGTAAACTCGGCTTCAATGTGGAGCAATGATTATGGATGGTTGGGCTGGGTTTGCGTGTCAAGTACGTACTGCCGTAATGGTTATGTGATTATGATGTGAAACACAGACCCTATCGCCATTTGAGGTACACGCACGGGGGGCAGAGTTGTGTACCCGTGGTCAGCAAAAGTCGGACAGTATCAAGAGAGGCAGGCAGGAAACGAAAAAGGCCATCATGGGCGTCTGAGAATCACCTAACGATGGCGAAGGCTATTATTCTGACTGACGCAGGTGGTGTGCCTGAGCGTTGACCAGAAAGATGGCAAAAATCAATATCGAGACCCAATCAAATAGCCTAGATAACAACCAACTCAAACTAGAACGTTGAAGGGGCCGAACCGCAGTGGAGGTCGCCCTTGCAGTGGAAAAGATTGGAGGCGTTCCGTTTGGTGTCTGTCTGGTGCACACACTGCTAATCATGTAGATCGAGTGGCCAATATCGATGATGATCTGAGGCCAGGATGCGACCTTGACATTGACAAGCTTGGCACCAGGTACGCGCTCAAGAGGCACAGCATCAAGGGATGGGAAGTGCAGGCTGTTGTGTTAAACAGATCCGGTGTTGAAATCGACGTTGTGTTCTGTATCCAAAATCACCTTCCTCATAATGACTTGGGTGTTAGACAGAGGTGATAATGCCGAGTATGTATGACCTAACCCTGTACAAAGGGTCTTCTGAACTTTCTTTGCATTGAACCAGCCCCGTGCTGTCGGTCCCCCTGCCCGTGCCCGCACGGCAATTCAGCCAGGAGAAGTGCCCAGCATGAATCCCCGAAGGATGGCCGCAGTGAGACCGCCGAAGTACAGCAACAAGAAGATGTAGATGTATCAGAGCCTGAAACAACAGAGACACTGATACATACTGTACACGTAGCCTACTGTAGCAGTGCTCTTCGCCGTGGTATCAACGTTTCGAGAATCTGGTTGATTTCTTAGAGCAGGCCCCGTCCGCATCCCCGTCCTGTGGTCTTCCCGGCGGTCCGGTCGCTGTCGTAACGCCCCTTCCCTTGCAAATCGCTAGCTAGCGAGCAAGCAAGCAGAAAGAAGCAAATAAGTGAATTGATAGCGCCTCGAGTTAAGGCATGACAGATAATGTTGGTGGGCTGAGACTGTGGAATGCTTGCGATTTCAAATCAGACAAACAAGGGGACGTCGCCGCGTGCTGTCTTCAACACAGCATCAAGTCGCCTACAACCATATTTATGGTCTGTCTGTATAAGACTGAGGTATGACTGCAAGACATGATCCATTTGGGGAAATATCCTCCTACCTCTTACCTCGGAAAGGTAATCGCATCGGCTTCCAGCCATTCCTGTCATCTGGTGGAAGAGGAAATCTGGGGGGCCAGGGGTCAATTCAGCCAGATTGGAAAATAACTTCAGTACAGGTACTACTTAGGTACCTTTTAGAGGTGTCATACCTTAAAATTTAGTACCTAAGTAGGTTGGATATGGACATGAGTCTCCGAATAACTATAATAATATCAAGCGAAATTGACAGTTACATGATATCCATATGTATTTGGATGACCTAGTTAAGTCTGGGATCATTTAAAATCTCATCAACAGTCTCGTGTTTAGAGACATATTCCCCCCGAGAGATTGACATTGGATCCATGAAAGTCCAGTCCATGTGCTAAAGGTACAGTAGTAGTCTGAAATAAACATGGCCCGACCTCGCTGGCCGGTAATAAGTGCCTTCCAGTGCATGTCTGGCAGGCGATCATTGGGTGTCTCTCTCTAGGGCTCCTTCTCCACACCTTCCATCCCTGGTCTTTTCACGACACGCGCACCTGGAAAACCCCTCCCCGGCGTCTGGGCAGCAACCTACCGAGTATTACAGAATGTAGTTAGGTACTTCTAGCCTAATAGAAGGCCGGATACTTTTCCATGGAGTGGCAGGTACCAACCAACCCGAACTTGGCTTTGGCGCAGGAACAAATCATCAATGTCACCGTCTTTTCAAATCTAAGGTAATTTGCTCTTACCTCGTTTGACTCATTTCCATACCTCGTCGTCTCATCTCTCCACCTTGTACTTACTTCATTTCATTGTCTGCTCTTGCCAATTTCATGTCGATTCTGTTATCACTCAACATTACTCTATTCTCGCATCTTCCAGGCTTATCATTGTACAGCGCACCCTAACGCAAGGCGTAACTACCTACCTCACTAACCCTCCCACTCTCACTACAACCTTCTTCAAGATAAAGGGTCCCTGTGCCTTGCGCTTGGCGGGTCCCATCTGCGTCATATGTACTGCTGGATTTTGAACTCACTCGACATCCCTTGAATTTGGTCTCGGATCTGGTCTCACTCGCCCTCCAAAGTCTATCTATCTAAGCAAAGGGAAAAAAGAAGAATAACTTGGCCCAATTCTCCTTATCTCACCTTGCTTAACACTCCCATTAGCTTTCAAGTATTCGACAATAATTGCCCAGTAGCGGCTGCACCAACATCAAGTTTCCAAGAAATCGACTAGAACAACTTCAACCACCCTATGCCTTCCTAACGAAAAATCGATCCCCCACTGCTCCTCCGATTTATTCCACACTCCACTGCGACCGACCTTCTACGAGCCTTCCATGATTATGGCTGCGAGATTCACGCCCGAGGCTTTTCTGCCATCGGGCGCCTACGACTCTGATGCTGCTCTTTCCCTCAACAGTCATCTTTCATATCGCAATACTTCCAGTATCCCGTCTCCGCCCGCCTCGTATCCTCGAACCGGAACCCTTCGTCATCAATATCCACAACACTATCTCGACCCATGTCAACCACATAACCAAGATTATAGTCAGAGTCAATTTCAACGCGGCCGAATTCCTCCCGCGAGTGCTCTACCACTTCATCATAACGACTTATCCCCTCTCTCGTTAGACTCCTTACGGGCAGCTCAGTCTGTTCCGCCAAACCACCGGCGGTACCCACAGCAGGCCGATTCTTTCAATACTTTTGACGGGCGCCCTGCGACTGTGTCTCCCACCCACGGAGGCCCGCCTCCTGCTCACGAATACCGCTTGCCTGCGTCATCCACAGCTCCTCTACCCAACGTTGCCTCGTCCTCCGGGCTCGTTGGTGCATCTTTATCGAGGTCCGTTTCCGCAGACGCCGTGGCTGCTTCACAGTCTTCGCTGCATGTGGTCCAACGCCTCATGCAGCAAAATCAATCAATTCGTGAAGCTTGGGAAGCAGAACGGAATCATCTCGAAGCCAACCGTCGACGTGTCGAAGAGGTTTATCAAGAAGAGCGGATCATAATGGATGAGGTCAGGGAGAGCTGGGAGGTTGAGAAGGAGGGCATGTCCCGAGAAATTGAAGAACTCAAGGAACGGGTTCATCGACTTGAAGGAGAAAATACTGCGCTCAAAGCTGTCACAGCCCAGAGCATCCAGGTTACAGGCGTGGTTTCGCCTCTGGCGAGTCAGCGTGGCGGAAGCGGTGAGGGCTCTTTGGACAATTCCTACTTCCCTGCTCCACCGGGACGACTCGCGTCACGGGCACAAAATCCAACCATCCCAGTTGGTGTTTCCATGACCGATGCGTCATGCCTTCCACCCGGCCTTGATGGCGCGTCTCGACGGCCTCACTATTTCTCATCAAGTAGTGCTCGCGTGTCTCCCACAACACAACCTGAATCATCGCCTTTCGTCCCTCTCGACCCCAGGATGCAGACACAAAACCCGATAGCCAAGGACTTTCTGCCCTCCCCAACAGAGGATGTAGCTACGCCTGTCCCAATCATCGATGTGCAAGAAATCGACCCTAAGCTGGAAGGTATCCCGATAAAGGCCACTGCGGTTCAAAAGTCCACATTCGCTGCCAGTGCGTCTCCTCCCGAAAATCCAACCTCTCCGGTGGCATCCCCACCTGGGCCTGCCGCTCAAAGCCCAGAGCAGTCTCGACGGCCGACAAACATGCGCGGCTCTTCCAAGGAATACACATTGCAGGCTCTTTCCGCCGTGGAATCTCGCCGGCTCACAATGCACGCTGGCCACACACCAAATCATTCTCTGTCGGTCTTCCCCAAAGTCAACCCGACTGACGCAGCATCCATTGTTGGAGAGGGCGCCACGCCAACTGTCGAAACGACTATCGATCTTGGTGCAACAGCTGTCATTGCAGAAGAAGAGAAAAGGGACACTCTGTCTCTGCCGGTACAAGCCGAAAGACGCGACTCCAAAGTGTCGTTTGTATCATTTACCGAGGAGCTGGATCCAAATGCACTAGATGTCATGATGGAACCCAGTGATGGTGACAAACCCCTCAAAGGGCCCCTCATGCTCAGGAATATGCCGGCTAAAGACGAGCTCTTCTGGGAAGAAGTACACAAGAAACTGGAGCCTATCAGTCAAGGGCAAAACGCTCTCCCGGCTGTTATGCAATCTCAGGAATCGGGGCCCGTCGCCGGCCCTTCTGGATTGAATGATCCAGCACATGGGTTGAATCAGAGAGACTCTATTGGAGGGGATGGATCAGCCGACCCCCGAGCTGATGCCAATACCAGTGATGGCGAAACTGATGGTAAGGCCATCGATGTTGATGTTCCATTGAAACTGAAGACTACGTCCAATTTCGGCGCTCCTTTCGGTGCCATGTAGGACAACACCAGAAGAGATGCAGGGGAGAGGCTCCGCACAATACCTCTTCGATTATCAGATCAGTCATCAGACACTCCCGCACGACCACCCACTACCACACCTATAGAGGATGATTTGACATCTTCTTCAACACCACCCAGTCGGTGTTACCCTCATGATGATGAAGTAATTACGCCCTGAACGCTTTTGAAGCTGTCTTGAACGCACGCTATGATTTACATGCAACGCCAATGATGCATACATCTGTGGATTTTTCGAATTGTCTCTTCACCTTGGCTAAGGTTTCTGGCCAGGCTTAATGACAAGCGAGCGCACATGCAATTTTATGGAATAGGGGATAAAAAGGATGCACAAACCATAGAATAGGAGTACGGGGTGCTGGTTACCAGACCTTTTGCGTTTGTTATTTAGGATCATGGGTTTCTGCAAGATTATGGACGCAGCAGCGGTAAACAGTAACGCGTTTACGAGCTTACGATAGGAATGCAGGCTCATTTGGAATTGTTTATGCAAGTCGGAGCAAGGGAGGAGAACTGTGTCTGAATACATACCCGGTACACAGAGGGAAGTCCGTCTGAGCCATGGATTGATCAAGCGACAAAAGGAGAAAAACAGGAGTTTCTTTTGGGGGGGCGACATCTGAGCCTGACGTATCACGAGCGGGCAGGAAGGCTTAAAATGTACAGCGATAGGAGTTGAGGCACAAATTCATCAGTAAATATTGTTAACAGAAGCGTCCCCGGCAATGCAACCTACTTATCCATGCTATGAGAAATGATACATTGGCTCCATCACCAACCATGTTATGGGCTCAACCTCGAATCAGTTACCACGACTTTCGTTACCAGCCGTGATATGTCTACACTCTATCCCGTAGTGCCATGTGATGAAGAAGCGGTCCCTTGTCCATCCGTACTACTTACTCTAAGTTTGTATGGTATTAGAAATGTGCATATTTTCTAACGCTATTCAAGGGAATCACAGGACAACATTGATTGGCCCTCAATTAACGCGCTTGAGTATGCTGATGGGCATTGTTTCATTTGCTCATCGTGCAAATGAAAAGTCTACATTGTCTGACTATGGCAGCTGCTACAAAAGGTCATTTAAAACAATAAACACGGGTGGTAAGAACAAAACACCGTTGACGCCGATCCCCCTGATATAGTTGACCCAAATCCACTCTTTTATGCCAGACAAAGTGACCTTTAACATTTGATGGCAGTCATGCACTCTAGACGCCCATGGTGAAATCGTGCTCGATGCCAGGTGTCACACTGGCCATAAACTAAACACATGTTAGCATCGAGATGTCCTTGTCGGTTTAGCGGTAGACATACCTTGAGGAAGACAACCAGGTACTGATCCACCCGGATAGCGACCTCGTGATCATCAATCTCGGCTTCCTGTACCTCCTCCCACTCATCCTTGTCGGCCGCCTCCTGAGCACCCTTGACGTCCAGCTTTCCGATCTCATCGACCAAACCCTCCATTCCTGAAGGTGCCTGACTACTACCGGCGTTGCCGGCACGGAGCTTCTCACGACGCAGGCGAAGTGCAGCATCGGCGCGGTCAAGTAATGTCTTCATGACCGAGGCATGCTTGCAAGGATGCACAGAGGCCATCTTGATGTTATTGGCGAAGAAGGGGAAATCTTCCAGTGTCACTGTTTTGTCTTTGTAGTCACCGACAATATCCTCTGTCATGTCGGTGGGGGGAAGAGGCTGGCCGTTGGCAAGATAGCCCGAGAGATACAGACGGGGTGTTCTGTAGTATGGAGAGTACATGATGTACAAGGTGTATGTTCGGTGAGCGCTGGTACTGTTAGCGGATATCGTCATGGCTTAGGCAAGGTAGCGTCATACCTGTTCTTGGAATCGGCGCCAGAATCTCGAATAATAGCTTCATCGTCGTCTTCATCCTCCATATCGGGAATCTCATCATCCTCCACAACCTCTCTATCACCGACATTTCCTGAATCATCCACCGTCCTCACCTCCTTGACCTTGAGAGGCTGTGAGCTAGCCAACCCACCAGTCCTCAACCAACCATCTTCATCGTCGCCTGCATTGCCCTTAAAGTCGTCACCATCGTTGACAAGAGCTTCCTCGTGTCCAGCATCACCAGCAAAGTCGTCGTTTAGACGGCGGTGGCAGGGGACGTTGCGTGTAACGAGGAACTGCTTGCCGGGAGGCAGATGGCTGACTCTGCGCTCGGGAGAGTCGGCATCGCCCCAGGACCAGGTCGGGAACTTGTAGACGAGATAATCGCCCGCGGCAACGAACTCTTCGGGTGTGATTTGGCCGGTCTGGCGGAAGGTGGACTTGTGGGATACGGGTGTATAGCGATCCCGGAGGGTGTTGACTGTTGAGTAGAGGAAATTCATGATGGCTTCGATACGGATAACTTGGGAGTAGGTTCCGCGGTGGTTTCTCGATATTTGAATCAAAAGAAAGAAATAGGCTCTGTCGTAGGAGGACTCGTCTCTTGTGTTGCTGAAAGGGTGCGGGGTTGAGTTACGGAACAAGCTTTGTAGGATTTTAGTTGCAGAAAGTAAAGTTGTTTGGATTGAGAAGAACTAGGTATGTTTGTTTCCCTCGTCCTTCCGTCACGCCTGCCTAAGAATAAGGAGGATGACTGATAAAGACCGGGCAGGCACGACAAGTAGATGAGGGTACCTTGCCTGAGTAATGCTCATCTACCTTACCTAGACAGGTACTCACTGTCACTAATGAGGCGATCACATGAAGGTGGAGGTGTGTGTGCCTGGACCCCTCATTGGCTGTGACGTGGGGGTCGACCAGTGGAATTGCTTTAAGCTCTGAAAGGGTGGATCTTACAGTGCTCTTATCTTATCAGAATGCACGTCATCTCCAAGAAGCTGTATTCACGTGTATACGATGAGCCTCTCTTGATCGAGTCTGGTGCCTGAGTCACGAGAAGAGAAAATGCATCATCAATAGTCCAAGTATTATTTAAACAAGTACATTTTATCGAGTGCATTGTGGAAAATATCGTGGTATCTTTTCTGTTCTTCGCCTGCGCAACAAGTTTTAACAAAGCACAAGTCTATAAACTCCTTCCTCATTCCTCGTCAGCCTCCTCCTCCTCTGCCTTTTTCTTCTTCTCTTCACGTTCCTTCTTCTTCTCTAGCAGTTTCTTCAGCTTCTTAGCTGAGTTGAACACTCCGTTTGTGCCAGCTCCACATGATGCACAAGTCGGGTCCTTTCTGTATCTCTTCAGAGCACATGGCTCACAAAAGTAGTGACCACACCTCGTCACAATCGGTTCCCTATATGACTCCTCGCAGATGATGCATGCGAATGGGATCTTCTCCAGCATGGCTATCTCTGCCTCGTCCTCGGGGGCCTGCTCTTTCTTGTCGCGGTTGGCGCTCGCAATGATGGTGCCGCCTAGATTCTTCTTGCCTTTTGTGACTTCCTCCCATTCCTTGTCGAGCTGCCAGCCTTGTTTGACGTCTGTTCGATCGTGTAAGAATATACAACTGTCTCCAAAACCACAATGACCAGTCTTTTTGTAGTCTTTGCAGATGTCAGGCTTGAAGTCCATGACAGTAATGGTACGGATATTTGTGGGGGCCTTGACGGGGCCTTTCGCTCTTTGAGGCGCATCGGGGTTCTTCTGAATGAATGATGTCTGATTGGCGAGTCCCTTGTATGTTCCATCTGTTTGTGAGTCCTTCACAGAGCCTCTTGTTGAACCTAGAAGGTTCTTTGCTGAAAGGTCATCCTTGTCTTCATCGTACCAGTTGCTATGTTTTGTCGCGTCGTTCGTACTCGTGATGGGTACGTTACGATCGGCCGAGTAGACCGTGGCTGAGAAATCCTTCTTCCCGGAAGCCAGGTCTTTGGAAGATGCCGTGACGGTGGCGGTCTTCTTGCGCCGCTTGACGCGCTGTCCAGACTCGTCCTCTGATGAAGAGTAGTCACTGTCGTCGCTATCGGCTGGGGGTGGCGTCGCAGGTCGCTTTCGAAGGTTTGCTTTGCCTTTGGCGCCTCTCTTTTTGAATACAGCAACAGGGGCTTGAGGCTCTGTAGTTGAATCTGCCATGTTTGCGAATTTTGATGGCCAATCTCGGAATGGCGAACGTTGGTTATAAATGCGACCGTTGGCGATTGGAAATCAAACTTTCTTAATTGCAGGATGGAGGAATCTAGAAGTGGTCATGTGACTGCGCGTAGGTTTGGTGTTAGAGTCAAGTCAAAACTTAAGCTCTTCTAATACAATCAAGTTTATGAAAATATAGTCGCATAAATGATGGACTTTGTTCTTGGAAAGGCCCGAGAACCATAGGTTCCAATTCTATCCCATTCGTGGTTGGTGCGAGTGTTGAATGAAGCCATTTCATATTACTGGCGCTTCCAAAAGCACATAGTACAATGAAGCATAAGTACTCACGGATCTGGGTACGAAGCAACTATTATTTTTGTATATGATGCATCTACCTTCTCTCGTCGGATTGGTTGTAACAACAACTATATAGCCATGGAATAAGTCGCGCATAATTAGTACTTGCATTGACTGATGTGTTTACCGTTGTGGGAATACTCCACTATTTTGTATCGAGTTCATAATACTTGGGCAATGATAAAATATCTTTGACAAACTTTATGTGACTCGCCCATAGCTTCGGCATGAGGTTCATTATACATAGCCTCAATTTATAACTTATGAGTAAAGTCCAAAATAACCGCATCACACTCGCCAGCAAATATGAGTTTAACATCATTGCCTCATACATATCTTAGCCATGATGACTATCTCGCCATGATCCGATGAAAAGATGCTCGACTAGAATACTCGGATCTCCTTTCTCATGAGTATTCTCATGCGGTAACCATCCAAAACTATCTTTTGGTAAGACCAGCACGTCACCAATCAATCTGGGCTCTGAAAGACTGTCTAGTTCATCACCAGTATGCTCCGTTCCTGTCATTTCTTTAAAGTAGTCCATAAGGACTTTCGTAAAAGCAAAAGGCCCTGTTGTGCTCATGACCTCTTCAAATGACACCCCTTCTCCGGGCTTCTTGGATGCAAAGAGCTTCTTAAGATCCCCCGTCACTTGTTCAACAACGGTTTTTATAGCTGGGTGGTTTGGCTTCGCTAGAACTGAGTACTGGCATAGCTGTACAGAATAAGGAGAGCCAGGCCAAATTGGCTTTTTGTGATGATCGTTTTCTATTCCGATGACCAGGTTTACTGAGCCTTGATATTGCTTTGGTATCCATTTTGAAACAGGTTGGTGTGGATATACGTCGATATCTGCCCATACACCACCTTCGCGCAGCAGGATGAGGTACCTCAAGAAATCGGCTTTTAATATCGGGTCTTTTAGGCTTGTGAAAACATCCAAGATTATAGATTCAAAGCGATCAAGAACGTATGCGTCGTTGTTGGCGTCGGTTATGCGCTCGTACCGCCAGCCAGGATTGACGACACGCCATTGGTGTGGAAAGCCAACGGTTCGTTCAGTGGGATCCTCTGAGTCGTCTTTCCAGCTTTGCCATATCTTGTGAGGAAAAGGTTCTAGCTTTGATGATGTGGCAGCTGTCGGTTTTGGCTCTTGAGGTGTGGTGTTTGCTGTTTCGCAGATTAACATTAGGTTGTATCAAGTGGGAATCAGGGACTCACGACTTATATGGCCGTTATATGCGTAGTTACCCGCCAAAAGCACGACAATCACAAAAGCTGCGAGAAGAGTATACGCATATTTTCTATGCGTCGTGGTTGATAACAACATTTTGCCCAGACTGCGTGTCTGTAGCTCAAGGGAATGGAAGCAAGAAAATGCGATCAATTGAGATGAGAATTGACATCTATCCAGGGAGTAATAAGACAATCCAACCAGCCTTGTCACTCATTGAGAGAAGCAACGTGGGGGCAGCCCTTGTCTGGGCGAGATGCTCAACATCCAAGTCTGTTCAGGGATGGCAATGCCTCAGCCAATTGCCAGCGTGCTTTTACCGCCCAACGCTGGGCATTTTTGCAACTTCAAATATCGACAACCAACACACTAGTCAGATGTCGCGATGTTGTCTGATTCTGGGATCTGCTACCAACAAGATATCCAAACTTGGTCAAAATTCAATCTAGATCGTTAGTGATGACCAGTCACAGCCTTTCGTATAGCTGTATGTTGGGTCATGGCAAGTCTTTTTCCTTCTTGTCACTTGCAACAATGGTGATACCCACGCGGCTTGATGCAGCTTTCAGTGCCTCGGACGAAACAAATACATGAGTATGGCAAACATGCATGGACATTCAGAGATCTTATCCTTCACCTCTGTCTTTTCCTCAAATCTCCTACTTCGCTCTGTTCTTTTATAATTCACCCTCCATTATGCATATATATATATATCTTCAGAGCTACGTACAGTACACTTGCTACGATGATAAGGCTCATCGCTGCATTATTCCTTTACTTTCTTCCAACATGTCTTTCTGCTAGCAAGTGTTACTATCCCAACGGTATCGAGGTCAATGATTTCCCTTGCGACCCATATGCGGAGGAAAGTGTCTGCTGCTCTGGCGGGTTGGGCACGGTATGTCTGTCCAACAAGTTGTGTATTGGAGCGGACGGGAATACCTTGAGAGGCTCGTGTACGGATAAGAACTGGGCGTCGCCTGAGTGTGCTATGTTCTGTATAGGTAAGTGATACTCTGCCCTGAGTCTATGTGACCATACTGACTGTTACTACAAAGGGGCGGATAGGGGAGGAACCGACTTGATCTCGTGCTCGAACGTCACGGGTAGCGATACATCGTTTTGTTGTGATCACAACCCAGGCTGTTGCAACAGTGGTGTCGGGAGGTTTAATGTCCTCCCGTCTAATCCAGAAGTCTGGGCGACATGGGACCGAAAGGCAACTGAGTACGCCGTTGTTGGTACAGTGTTCATCGACGAATCCACCTCCACGACTGCGTCGGCAACTTCAGATGCGTCTTCAGTTACATCCGCAACATCAGCAGCCATCACTACGGCCAGTGAGGCAACTACATCACCAAGTTCCGCACCTGATACGCCAGTATCGTCCGATGAGCCCGAAGGAATGTCCACCGGTGTAAAAGCAGGAATTGGTGCTGGTGTCGGTGTCGGGGCTGTGCTAGCTGTGGCAGTTGTATATCTTCTATGGAGGATACGCAAGAACAAGAAGGCTTCTGAGAGGGAGAAGCAATTACCGCCCATGTACTATGGGCCAGGAATCGACGCATCTTGGCAACAATCTCACTATGCGTATGGTGCAAAGGAGTTCCAACCTCAACCACCACAGGAACTTCACGGACAGGCGTTACAGGGTTACAGTATGCGGGCGGAACTACCAGCACATAATTGAAGAGTGAAAATGATATTGATTTGGTTGCGTGGCGTTGAGGGTCATCGGAGGTCTGTTTGGGCCATGTATCATGTAACATTCATACTTGTAATGTATTTTTCGTCTAGGCGATGCTGCCTATTGGCGCTGATGAAAATACTTACACGAGATTATCGCAGTTGGGCATCACTTTGTAGGGCTGCACCGTTGGCTTCAACTCTCGTGAAGAAATTTGCTAGCCTGTATGGTTTTTTCTAAGCTAGGATGTTCGCACAGACCGTGAGATTGTACGATTCGGACCCTGATGTTCGACGACGAAGCCCTTGACAGCCTCATTGAGTCCACAGATCAATTTTTGAACCGGGAATAACCTTGACGCTGTGGAAGAAGAGATTGGAAGAGAACACACATACGTGAGTAGCCCAACGGCCTGTTGGAGACTTCGATCTGTTATCAACGGTTCCCTTCAACTCGATGTTGGCTCATGCACGTGACTCGATGATGATGGTATGTTGGAGTTGAGCTATATTGATCCTACCCTGTATCTTCGCCTTGTATATCGAGTTTAGTTGTTGACATAGTGCATTCCTCGTCATTGGCATTAATGAGTCAGTTGACAACTTGTCTGTGAATTAATTGCATTTTTTATTCTCGGTAACTCTAGATAACACCGTGTTCCAATAGAGTATTGCATTCGGGCAATCACTTTGTTATGACAACGCACATTTACCAAACACACCAAACGAACAACACAAACAACACGTATCACACTAAAACATAGCCCACGATAGTCTGAACGACTCCAACTGCCCCTTACCCCCGCAGGATACATACATGAACTACGATGGCCCTAGAAAAGGCCATTGTCCAAGTAGTGCATGGAAGCGACATTGAGATGCGAGGCTTATGTCTGACGTGTCTGTGGAGGACTTGAACAACGACACAGCGATTGGTCAAGACAGCGAGTAATAGTCCAAGAACCAATGCAACTCGTATCAACCACACAAAAGAGAGACTTGAACACCCAAAACACCCATTGAAGGCAAGTTAAACCTTACTCTGGCCTATGTCGATATCGTACGTATCGTATTTTTGGACGCGGTCTGGATCGATCGCGGGTAGTAGCTGTGCAGTCCAACCAAACACAGATCCGATCAACCCTGGTATCGCATCTCATCTGTTAACGCAAAGTGTGGTGGAAAAGAAGAAGCTGCTTCTAACGCACTAAAATATGCTTCTCCACTACCAGACAGGGCCAGGTTCAGGATGGCAGCTAAGCGTAATTGGCCGAGAAGAGACCCCGGTCCAGGATAATTATGGCAGCGAAATGAGATGAAAGGCTATGTTTATGCGGGAGCCTCTGCAAACCTGGACGCCAATCGAAGTTGTTTTTGTGCATCTCTCATTGACGATGACGGCATTTAGAGGGGATTCATGCAGAAGATGGTGTTGTGGTTCAAGTGTAGTGGTTGCAGTACATGAACATGAACCGATACATGGCTCAAAGTCAACATCATGAACCGCGTTGTGTGGATGTTGTTTGTTTGTTTTCATCCATTCTAGGTTATAGTATTCTGACTACTGCATGCACATGCAGCAAATTATGCTCTACTATCGCTCGCATAGACCCCGCAGTCTTATTGGATATGCTGTGTAGCAATGCGTGATACTGAGCATATCCATCGCTTTAGAGCAAGGTCGAAGAAACAAGGAAAATGCCTACAACTGAGTTTAAGACTGGATGATCACTTTGTTTAATAAGGGAACAGTACCGAATGAGCATTATTCTGGCTCGTGCGAGAGATGGCTGTTCTATATGCGGCAGGCATCGAATGCTTCTAAGACGGGCTGGAAGCTCAGTTTATACTTTATAGTACCTAGGTACAGACTACAGTACGACATGAGGCGTTGCGCCACGGGAAGCTCAACGGCAACTTTAAAGAACTGGCAGCTGTTCGCGACTTGGTGTAAACCCCTCGTGAGCGCCTCAAGGTCAAGGCCCAGGGTTTGTTATTTTAGCAGGGGCGCTTGAACCTATCATGACTACCGTCAAGGTTGAGCAACAAACCGCATGCGGGGAGTGGGAAATACGGCAGATGTTTAAAAAATGATAGACCAGCATATATTGTACCTTTATGTGCATTGGTTGGTGATATCAATGTACAGACAATAGCGTCATTCGTTCATCCATGGCTGGCAGGACGAGAGGATGAAGCTGGGATGAGGATAGCGGGTAGCGAACAGTAGCATTGTAAACCAATTCCGTTTGCCAAGCTAGCGACTGCACCCTTGTAAGTTGATCCCTTTACAGAAGGTTCTGGCCATGGAAATGCCCGGCAGCAAAGCAAAATTAATGGTGCTTTACAACACCAAGCTGATAAGAAGCAACAACAACAACAACAACAACTAGAAATAGCATAAAGGTCGAACCAGAAAATAGAAACTAGATACTAAACCCAACTCTAGCGTAAAGTGAATTAATCCATTTATTCATTAAAATTAATATGAGTGGCTGGGAAGAGCTGGCTGAGTGAGCTACTATTGCCTCAACATAGCGGTGTCGCGATGTCCGTTCCATTCTCCACGTCCCACCACAGACTCCACGTTTATCCCAGTCCACGAAAGTCTCAATTCTCGCGTGTCTCTCATAACTTTATACAAAATTTACCAAGAGACATCAATTATCGAGTATCATGACTTCAGTTATAGTGATCAGACAAAATCATGTTCAAAGCGAAGTTGTTCATCTCGGACTGTAGTATCTGTCTTGGTTCTAGCGAAAAGAAGAGGATTTTATCGGATCCCCCCTGGAAGTTAGAGAGGATAAAGCGAACCCACAGTCCCGTCACCAGACCAAACCAAACGAGACCAGGCAGGCCCTTGTGCATCTCGGTAGGGACCTGGACTTGAGTTAACGCAGGTACTGGACGCAGGGGAAAGAGGTCCTAGAGCGGGAAATCATCACGTACCATGCAGCAACACTAACAAGGGACCTTCAATGACCAACATAGAGAGAGGTGTAGCTAGGAATAGCAACAACATATACATAGATAGATTCATTAGTAGCTTGCACATCTCATGTCAAAAACTCAGCTTCCATAAACGCACAGCCCTCAAGCTGGAGTCTATTCCCTGCTAGACCCCATCAAATTGAAGGCAGCAAGAGGAGAAGGAGAAGAAAAGTGTCTCCAGCTTCACTTGTACCCTGGCCTAGTCTGGGCAGCTCCCCAGCCAGGCTCGTCTCCTTACCTTGAGCTCATATCTTTCAGGATTAATTGATCTTGATCTTTTTCCTTCTTTCGTCTTTCGACCTTTTTTTCACCGTCCTTATATTCGTAATACTAACCCAACAGTAAAACCACCGACTTCGAAACGGGCGATAAGCGACTGCCGTTAGAGATCGGAACAAAGAGAGGCGCGTCTATTTCACGACTCTAGATGCCCTCTACCAATCACTCGGCATTGCCATCCCCTTTTTGATACTGTCCTGAACTTTAGGTCACCGTCACGGGGCCGTCCATTCATTCTTTCAAGGACAGTCAATTTTCGAAGAGCCTTTGTCGTCTTTAGACTTTATCGTCCAGCGTTTTCCACGATTGCTGGTTAAGAATTCTATCATTATCGACGACTTTTCTCAATCATCTCAATTACAGGACGCGACTTTCGTTACACTTTTTATTTCTTCTCTCGTCTTTGTCGTACTTCAGCCAACCTCGGTCCCTTTCCTAGGCGATTCCAACACCAATTCCTCACGAAACCTCAAACGTCACCGGCCGGCCGCCCTTGAAATCAGACGATCCACCCCAGTCCACTCTGGAATTAAAAAGAGACTTTGTCGCCCGAGCCTACTCCACCTGAAGCTCAGGTACCAGTGCTCCTTGACTCCCGTCTCCCCTCCCGTCTCTCGTTCGGAGTCTGGACTCGTCAATTCTTCTCCTTCGTCTGTTTTTCGGAAATCTCTCTCTCTCTCGCCCGCGCAACTTGTGTCGGTCAAACTGTTGCGTTATCCACGTTACTACCGCCAACTCTGTCGGCAGTAACAGGCGCATTCATTCGACCGTTTGAGTTTCTTGGAGTTGTCAAATTCCACCGGGGAATGAGCAACAGGTTCGCTGTCGCATAATTCTTGGGGAACACATTCCAGAAGCCAGCAGCAGAGCAGCTTCTCAGAATACCTACCGCAGCTTTCTGGGGCCTTGCCAAAAGTTGCGACAACTTGAACCGACAGGGGTCAAGTCCACTAATTACTGGTCTTGGTACACAACCCACTCACTTGCTCACCTCACTCATTCGCTGTGTTGTGCAGTGCAGTGCGCGTGCTTGTGCTTGTGCGTCGTTCGCTCTTGCGGTGCCTGACTAAGGTTTAATCGCTGGCGCGCTTTCGACAGGACAAGTGTGTCAATAATTAGACACTTCCATCGCTCACCCACAAACCTTTGGGCATTTCCAGTCATCTTCCTCTGAATCACCCGACGGTATCTATCAAGTTGCTCTTTGCGCTTCACTACACTCATTCTTTTTTTAATACTCTTTCTATTACTATTATACTACCGACCGCTTTCTTGTTGTTTTCTTATTCTCAGGACAATTTCGTTCTTTCCGTCCTATTCCTTACAATAATCCGTCTTTCCCCCTGTTCTGTGGGAATTGTCTTTGTTTTTCTCACGCAGCCGGGTCTGCCTTTTTTTACGGGCAGTAGCTCCAATCTTAGCACTCTCCCTGCAGGTCGCTTTACTGCAACCTGACTGGCCCAAGCCTTGAGGCACACGCCAGCCCAGCTCTAATCAATTACGGTACTGTACTGGCCTAAGGTGGTACTGGTACTGGTACTTTAACGGCGGTACCCCATCTTTTTCGACAAACAACAACACAACACATTGGAAACACCCTGCATCGCAACCCAGATCAAACACAGAACCGCAATTCCCTGCGACGGGCCTGCTACGTCGTCCGTCTGCGCATCTTGATGGTTTCAAAGCGTCATTGAGGAAGCTCTCCCTGCCCTGAAGAGGGCCACCTTTGCTTCGCAATCATGGCTTCTTCACTGGCTTCCGACAAGCCAAGCTTGCCCGCACCTGGCGCAGAGCCGTGCGACCCATTTGTCACGACCGACGACACAACCACAACAACAACACCCGCGCATCACCGATACTCGCAATACGACCATGAATTTTTCGTCACGGGTCCTGCTTCGCCAGAATCCGCGAAACGAGCCCTTGCTGCTCACCTGCAAGAAACGGAGCGACGCCTCGAAGAGGCTGGCAAACTCGGTAATGCCTTGGTTGCTCAGCGCAAAGAGCTCACCGAACAACTCAAGGAAATTGAAAAGGTGAACAACGAGGAGGAATTGTCTCAAGAACTCCGGGAGCGAATGGTCGACATTGAGAAGGAATTCAATACATTAACCCGAGAGTCTGCACGAAATCTGTTGCCAAAACAGAGGGTTCCCAGTAATGAGGCTCATCCTAGTTCCCCCTTTGCGCCCGACACTAAGGGCCCCAGAGTAGTATGTCGCCTTCACTTTTCCTATTCTCTTGGTCGTGCAATCAATTAACAATGAAAACTCTAGCGATCCGTCAGTCCGTCAAAATTCGAGATTCAAGCAACAGGTTCCCCTACCAAGCTTACCGTCCCGAATCGCAAGGTTCGCAACCAGCCTTCCAATAGGGTCCACGACATCGAATTTGCCACCGAGATCAGTACCTCACTCATCGCTCAAGTCCGCAATCTGCAAGGTGTACTCGCCGAAAGAGATGAAGAAAACAAAGACCTCAAAGCCGCCAAGGCGCGACTTGAGCTTGAATCAGAAGGATTCCAGCAGCGCTTCAAGTCCCTTGACGAAAGCGAGAATCGATATAAGGAGGAGAACTGGAATCTTGAGACTAAGCTGCAAGAGCTCACAACTCAACATAAGGAGGCGCTTGATCGTGAGAAGAAACTTACGCAATCTCTCAATGTCATCAAGACGGAAAAGGTCAACGCACAGCGAGAACTCGATGAGGTCAAGGTGAACCACGCCCGGTTGATTGATCAGCACGCTGCTGCTGTCAAGCTACATGACATTGAGCTTGGTACTGTCAGGCGTAATATCGCCATGGCCGAGGGTGAACGTGCTGCTATGCAGCGTAGGATCGACGACCTCACTGGACAGAACCAAGAACTCGCCCGGGCCTTTGCATCCCAACGCCGAACTGTCACGGAACTCGAACCCACCATCCGCGCCAGCGATGACGATCTTGAATCATCCGCCGATCACCTTACTCCTGAACACTCGCCGCCCCAGTCACCCATGAAGGGTACACCTCGCCATGCTATGCTCGAGACAGAGACAATGAAGTCCTCTCTCCACCATGCTCAACGTACTATCCAGAGCCAGCGAGGTCTCCTTCACCGTGAGAAGACTGAGAAGTTGGAGCTTCGACGCATCATCCAGGACCTTCGCGATGATCTCGAGAAAGCACGCAGCGACCCAGCCGAACCGAAACCCCACCGACCCCGTCGCACTAAGGATTCCAAGGAATTTAAGAAGCCTCCTCGTCTCCTTGGATCTTTCCGCTCCAGCAGGCAGGAGGTTATCCCGGATGACGGCGAGTGGGAGGACCAGACGGATATTTCTCCTCGCGCCTCTGTGTCTCCTTCCCTGGCCAGGGCGTCTTTAGCCAACAGCAGTCACACTGTTCTACCAAGCATCGAAGTTCCCGATCCCACGGATACCGAGCACTTTGACACGGCGAATGAAGGTGCTGAGTCAGCCTTTGAGACGGCCAACGAGCGAGGCACCGAAACAGAGGATTTCCAGACCGGGAATGAGGAGATGTCAGCAAGTGATGATACCGAAACTGAGGGCACCACCCGGGGCTTTGGCAGTATGCGGAACGCACCACGATTACCGGCTGGCGGTTTTGTTCGTCACGGAAGCAGCCACTCCCTACACAGCACCGCATCTACATCTGCCGATGAGGACGACGCCGCGTACACCAAGACTCCAAGTGGTACCATCAGGTCCCAGAGGAGCACTCGTTTCCGTATGAGCCGTAGCGTCTTCAATCGCTCCAGACAAGCCAGTGAAGAACCCGCATTCCAGAGCAGCCCTGTCAGCTTTGCAGGAAGCCGAGACGTAACTCCCCACGGCCAGAGCCTGTTTGCCGAGCTCCAAGATTTCGACGGTAGTGACGACGACTCAGCCGGACCTGGCACCCCCAGCCGACTTCGTGCTCGTTCCATGACTCCTGGCTCTATCCGCCGAGGATCATCACCACGACCCGCGGTGCCTCCTTTGCCAAGGGTCATCATGGTTGATACTGGTGTCATGACAGAGCCTGTTAAGATTGTGCCTAGACTTGCAGGTTTCGAATCAGCTCAAATGGTCACAACTGGTGTAATGACGGAAGAAGGAGAAGAGCACTTTGCTGAATCGCCTGTTAGTGTCGTGACCGCGAATCGCCCTACTTCCATGCAGTCAGCTATAGGCCCTCTGAGCCAGCGCGCGCCTCCTTCTTGGCCTGTTGACTACGCATTTGCTGGTTCTAGGCCAGTGTCCATGGCCTATAGCGATGCTGGCGCTCAGCACGATCCTGACATGGAGGAGAAGCTTGCTCAGTTCCCCGCTCCCCCTTCCATGCTCTCTCCCATCCTGCCTCCTATCTTGAGCATGTCTGCGATTGCATCCGAGGATGTTGAGCCCAGGGAAGAAGTCGAGGTAGCTCCAACTCCTCTGGCCTTGACCTTCACACCCCTCTCTAACCAGAGCGTGGAGCCTCTGGCTGAGCCTGAGATCCCACTTCCTGATCTGACAATGACATCCATCATCTCAGAGGAGCTGCAACCACGTGCTGAGCCTGCTGCCCCCCCTCCAGTCCTCAGCCTGTCCACCATTGCTGTTGAGCATTTGGAACCTCGCGCGGAGCCTGTGATTCCCGCACCAAAGCTCAGCATGTCTGTTATTGCGGCCCATAGCCTGGAGCCCAAGGCCGAACCTGAGGCTCCCCTGCCTGACTTGTCCTTGACAACCATCGTTGCCGAGGAGGTTGAGCCCATTGCTGAACCTCCCGTTGAGCCCGTCATGTTCATGCCTCCTCCTCCAGCACTGTCCATGTCCTCGATTGCTGGTGAACACATTGAGCCCATCGCCCTCAAGAACCCTGAGCTCCGCATGTCTGGCATCAAGGGCGAGCACATTGAGCCAATCTCTGAGCCTGCCGTGCCTGCCCCCGAGCTCCTTCTGTCCACCATCCGAAGTGAGCATGTTGAGCCGGTCGCCGAACAGGAGTTCAAGTCTGCTGTGCCGGCCATTGTCGTACCTTCACTGGCCTCAGCTCCTACGCTGAGCTTCTCTGCGATCCATGGAGAGAATGTTCAACCCATTGCTATCAAGGCACCTGAGCTTGCCATGTCGAACATCATGGGTGAGGCTGTTGAGCCCATTGCTGAGCCTGTACCTGAGCCTACCGTCCCTCAACTTAGCATCTCGACAATTCAAGGCGAGTTTGTCGAGCCGACTGATCTTCCTGCTCCCGATCTGGCTCTTTCATCCATCGTCGTGGAGTCTCTCGAGCCCATTAGCGAGCCCGAGAAGGTTGTCCCCAGGCCATTCCTCAAGATGTCGTCTATCTATGCTGAAGGCTGTGAACCAAGGGAGGAACTGCCTCCTACCCCAACAACACTCGTGTTCTCCGATCTGTCGACACAGGACGTTCAACCCGTATCCGAGCCTGCGCCATCTCTGGCATTCTCTGGCATTACTTCTGAGAATGTGAAGCCTGTTCTTGAAGTACTACCCAGCCCACCAACTTTGGTCATGTCTTCAATTGCTACCGAGGGCGTTGAGCCCATCAGTCCTCTCCGCAAAACACCTATGCTGCCCACCTTTGGATTCTCTTCTATTGAATCTGTTGAGACCATGCCAATCTCACCACGAACCCCCAAGAGAGAGGGTTTCATTCTCCCCCGTGACATGGACTCACCATTCATGGAGCGGGACTTTCCCCGAACTCCAGACAACAAGACAACCCACAGCCGCGACATTGACCAAGGTTCTTCGCCTCTTACGGTTGAGGATGAAAACGTCCAGACCCCAAGCGATACTCCTGAGCCCGCCACCCCTGACTCCCAACGACCATTTGACAAGCCTCTGGTCATCATGAACGATCAGGGCGCGCAAACATCTCTCACTGCCGATGCTATTGACGCCATGTTCAGGTCCCGTGCCCAACCTGTCTTTGGGCTTGAGAAGAAGCTTTCAATGACCAGCCCTGACACGCCTGCAACCACTGGCACCACTGGTACTGTCAGAATCCACCGACGCGACAGCTTTGAGAGTCCCGTTCGACATGACAGGGATGACGATGTCTTCGACACACCCTTCGCTCATCGCCCTGGCAGCTCTAGAAGCGGCATGGCATCTATTCACGATGCCCCTCCACTGCCCGCCAACCATCGCCAAGTCATCGAGGCTGCGCGATCTGGTTCGGCTCATAGCAACCAGAACAACATGGGACCCCCTCTGTGGCCAGCATCTGTACTCAAGCAACGGCCCACTACTCCTGGACAGGGTACCACCTCGCCATCTCTCCGTGCCGGCACTCCCCGTGCTGCTCGCAACCCCGTCAGCTACGGTGAGCTTGGAAGACAATCACCATCCAAGCTAACAACGACATCGCGAAAGTCATCGGTATCATCTTTCGCCTCAGAACTTGATACTCGCTTCAATATCCGTCCTGGCGAGATGGGCATGGATCCCGCTGGCTTCGGACCCAACACCGATCCCCGCATGATCCAGGCCATCACCCAGACCATGATCGGAGAGTACCTGTGGAAGTATACTCGCAAGACAGGTCGTGGGGAGATGTCAGAGAACCGACACCGTCGTTACTTCTGGGTTCACCCTTATACCAGGACTCTTTATTGGAGTGACCGAGACCCTTCAACTGCTGGGCGCACCGAGTTGAAGGCCAAGAGTGTTCCCATCGAGGCTGTCCGTGTCGTTACTGACGACAACCCCAGCCCTCCAGGACTCCACCGCAAGAGCCTGGTTATCATTTCTCCTGGCAGAACCATCAAGTTTACTTGTGCAACTGGACAGCGACACGAGACATGGTTCAATGCTCTCTCGTATCTGCTACTCCGCACCAACAGTGACCAAGCTAATGTCGAGGATATCGCTGAGAATTTCACTCGTGAGGATGTGGATGAGTTTAACCCTCAATTTGGACAACGCGCTGGCCATGCAACCCGCCCAGGAGTTGCACCCTCTCTGTCCTCTTACCATTCCCGCACAACCCGTAACCAGTCACCCGCTGTCGGCATGTCTATGAACATTCCAACTCTGACACCTAAGGCGCAGCCACAGCGTCCCGCCGGAACACTTAGCAAATTGAGTGGCTACTGGAAAGGTAGCCAGTTGTCTGGCACCTTCTCCACTCTCCGTGGTCGGGGCCCCAGCGAACAGAACGTTCATATCTATGAGGCTAGCGAGGCACATGACAGTGCTGAGGATGTGAGGGAGATTATTGAGCGGCAGGATAGGGATGCTGACCGTCTCGAGAATGTCCGAGCATGCTGCGATGGTAAGTCTACTGAGTATCTGGAAACTGCAGAATCTAACGAGCGCCTAGGCAAGCATGACGTTGGAACCCTCCACCATTTCTCTAAGCGAGGCCGTCCTGGAAACAACCACGCGCACTCTACGCACTCTCAGCCTGGACTTACCCACTCTCATACTACCATGTCTTCTGTACGCTCTCGAGTTTAAACAGGCGCATACATATACACAACTATTCCGTTCCCTGTAGATCACCTTTGTTGACCATTTCACTGTTTGTCAAACTCAACTGTTACGACCAACATCCTTACGGACTTTCACGATACTTATGATTTTTCTTGACTTTTCTGCTGTGCATCCTCGACAACGAACCCAGGAGCCGGTACCCAAAAGACTATAATCACCTACCACAGCCATCCGTTGGCTACGAACAACCAAACATTTTCTTACCTTGCCTTATAATACTGCATCATTCGCGAACAGATCTGCCGATTCAAAGTGCGATCGACGCGGACGAAAACAAAATACCAAAAAAAAAACAAAAAAACACATTAACAGTACCGCATCACTGCATTTCCTTTTTCAGCCAAAACGCATTGTTTGTTTGACCAGACCTCTTTTCACCGGATCAGCGTATCGGATGCTGGGGACCTACAGGAGTTTCTGTCTTTTGTAAAATCCAGGTGTTGGCGAATATAGTACACCTGAGAGGATAATGTTCTCGAAGCTGTGGCCAGAAGAACAGAAGGGATTAGCAGATAGACGTTGCTGTTTGGGATAGTTGTTAGGCGAAGGGTCTTGATGACTGAATGAGACTTTGTATTAAATTGTGTGGTTGATCTTGTATAAAGTTATGTGATTGTCTATAGAACAAGTTGATATTCTAACATTTGACGGAAGATACCGGTTTCCTGAGTTTTGACGACCTGTTCACATGTAACTGAGATCGAGGACAGATTTCCACTTGATGGTGGTCATATGTATCCTCCACTCAAGAACGGAGGAACCTTGTGATGCCTCCACCAGTCGTTAGTTTCAGGTCTCAGTGAGATCCATGGGAAGAATTCAGGATTCGGTACGTATACGGTACTTAGACTTTGCCTCAATACTTGGTACCGATGGGTGACCATTTGGCTTTACCGGATTGAAGCTGTATTTGGAAGATACGCTTTCCTATTAGATGCTAATAAAGCCCTATTGGCAAAGTGAAGGTTGAGTATATGGTAATTGATTCTACCTTTACCTCGTAATAAATCTCGGTAACTTTAGACCCGCTAAAGGTCATTTTCAGCGGATGGATCCCTCCCTAGCTACTAGGTAGGTTAGTTAACCGTCAGCGGAACGGAACAGCTGGGGGAGCCTGCCAGCCAGTGGATTCATCACATGACGTATGCAGTAGCCAATACCTACAGTAGGTTCACCTCTACCTCTACCTCTACCTAACCTACCTAGCCTGTAGCGGTGTCACTTACACTCAGTCGCCAGCCTATCAAGCGACTCCGCGTATAATCATTCCGCCTCCCCCAACCAAGAATCAACATCCTCGACTTCTCTCCCTTCGAAAACGAAACCCAAGCACATCTCTCGATACCTCCGATGCGTTTTTTCTCGTTGTAGTCTCTAGCTACGGAAGAGCCGAGGCTGTAGAGCCCCTCTTACGCCCAAGCTCGCTCTTGAGCCTTTGTGGCTCCGGAATTCGGAGCCATGGCCAGCTTTACCTCTCTTCTTGTAGCATACGTGCTGGGCGGCTTTACGTTCATACCTTTAGTCATTGCCTCAGTACTGGCATTCATTTTTTACACGTCTCCTGTCCTTGATGATGCCGCGAACGAACACAAATACAGCCTTATCGTTGATAAGGACGATGATACAACCGCCCTCGAGGCCGCTAAGCGGTCGCACAAGAAGGACAACCGCGCGCACGAGAACGACCTCGATGTAGCGGCCGGCTTCTTTGCTGTGTGCAGAGAGTACACGCCTATGGGTATTAATGCAAAACCTATCGAAAGATCAACCCCGGTGGGCTCAGCAACCGTGGCCCCTTCAAGCCCCAGCGTCTATCAGACTATGTACCGGAGCATATTTGAGAGGAAGCCTACTCCAGGACCTATGGACAACAATAGCAACACTACGAGTCAACGACCTAAAAATGCAGGCAACGTATTTTACGTGGTCTTGAGGTTCGTGTGGCTTTTCCATGCCCCGCATCCCTTCGCTGACATCCATCTAGACATGGCCACCTAATGCTGTTCGATGACGAAGAGCAAGTCGAAGTTCGACATGTTATTTCTTTAGCATATCATGACATCAGTATATACTCTGGCGGCGATGTCACCCCGGAAGGCGAACTTTTCATCAAGCGAAATGCGATCCGACTGTCCCGAAAATCAGCTGGCACCGAGTTAGCCCCCGACAGCCCCGTTTCGAAACCATTCTTCCTCTTTTCTGAAAACTGTTCAGCCAAGGAAGACTTTTATTTCGCTTTACTCAAGAACCAAGAGCAAGCCTACGGGGCGGATGGCCAAGTACCGAAGCCATTACACTTTGACGTCAAGAACATCATCTCTCTGGTTCAGAAGCTTCACTCAACGGAAGAGAATGTCCATTCAAGATGGATAAATGCGCTGTTAGGAAGAATTTTCTTGGGAGTCAACAAGACGAAGGACATCGAGGCTTTCATTCGTGAGAAGCTCACCAAAAAGATCTCTCGTGTTAAGAAACCAGCCTTTCTCACCAACATTACCATCAACGGGATTGACACTGGTGATGCGGCTCCCTTCTTCAGTAACTTCAAATTGAAGGATCTTACGGTCGAGGGAGAATGTGTGGTGGAAGCTGATGTCAAGTACTCAGGAAACGCTCGTATTGAGATTGCCGCTACGGCAAAGATCGACCTCGGAAGTAGATTCAAAACGCGAGAGGTCAACCTTGTTCTCGCAGCTGTGCTCAAGAGAGCCGAAGGCCACATGCTTTTCAAGATTAAGCCACCACCGAGTAATCGAATTTGGGTCACTTTTCAGAGCATGCCAAAGCTGGAAATGGATATCGAGCCCATCGTTAGCGCAAGGCAAATCACGTACACAGTAATTCTTCGCCAGATTGAGAACCGTATCAAGGAAGTCATCGCGGAGACAGTTGTGCTACCATTCTGGGACGACTTACCCTTCTTTAAGACAGAGCACAAGAAATGGCGGGGTGGTGTCTTTGAAGGAGACGATGCTACAGTCCCAACTGATGATGCTGAGAGCATCGTAGCAGCGGCAGGAGATGTTGCTGCTGTCAGCCATCTTGACGGAAACCCAGACTTGACAGAGGAGACCCGACCTCTCGAGAAGAGTCATACAATCCCTGTTATGGAAGCGACGCCACCGTCGTCAGGTCTTTTTGGACGCAGACTTAGCAAGACAGGCACCAACCCTCAAGCTTCTGCATCGTCAACCAGCGTCGACTCTAAAGGCCCAGGCGCCAGCCCAGTTTTGAAGCCCAAAATTTCCAAGACATCCCTTCAACCTGTTGTGGGCACTGATATCGCTCACGCTGATGTCTTCAAACCATCCACTTCGCCCCCTGACCACGCCACCAACTACATGGCGGCTCTACACTCACGCTCACACGACGCGTCTCCTCGACCGCCCCAAGCGGCAGACGCTCCACCAGTGGCGTCATCCGCCTCGCAGCGTTCCAATCGCTCTTCGCGCTCATCCTCATCTGTGAATGATGCTGTAAACAACGGTGTGGCAGAGGATTCCCAGAAAACGCCAGTTGCTACGGCACGCCGCAACACAACTTCATCGACCGGTTCGGGGTCTCACACTGATGAAAGACCTGGATCCTCTGCTGCTTCCCTAAAAGAGTCCATCAAGAGCCAGACAGGCTCTTTGGGAAGGGGTTTCTTCGCAAAACGGGACCACGGGGAGATACCGGTGCCCGAAGAAGAGGAAGAGGAGCTCAACCATAATGAATCTCTTCGGGACTCACAACAAGATCAGAACAACGCGCAGAACTTGAATCACAGGCACACTACACTGGCTGCTGTCTCAAATGCAGCAATGCAGGCCAAGCAATGGGGCTGGAACGCCTATCAGCGACACAAGGAGGCACGAAGGCAGGCCGAGCAAGCAAGTCATCTTGATCTTAGTCAACCCATGGGCCGAGGACAACCACTGCCCCCTCCCGGGACACCTCTTCCCAAGCCTACCAACGGCATGACGCGGATAACACCCCCGACAAGCGTCCCGGCGAGAAAGCCAGTCCCCGGCTCGGCTCCGCACAATTCAACCGAGTCTCTGGACACTCACCACGAGAACCATCACGAGCATGCTCATGACCATCATGGTGAATATCGTCCTCCGTTACCCCAACGCGGACGACGCAGGCAGAGTCACGCCCCTGAACCAGATAACGGACAGAATGTGCTCGTCGTTGCTGCTCCGGAAGACTCCCAACCAGCCACACCTTCGGGAGATGACCCCTTGAACCATCAGATTTGGGCTTCGAGCGATGAACAGACCGTGACAGACAGCGGTACTTCCCACCCCCCCTCGATGCTCACCAATGAGTCCTCTCTTGTGCAGGAGGACAACAAACCAGACAGTCCAGAGGAAGCATTGCCGGCCGCTTCTGCAGCGGCTGACGACGATGACGACTTTTCTGGTTGGATGGATAATGAAACTTTAGATATGGAAATCAATAGTCCTGTACGGTCTGCTGCACAGGAAGTCAAGTAGGCATTCTGCCTCAGCATTAAGAAAGAAAGAGAGGACTAGGCGTTTTGGAATAAACGGAATCGGGTTGACCAATAGTCCCTGATGGAGCAAACTCCCTTCTAACTTGTCTTTTTATTTTTGTTTGTTGTTGATTTGGCGTTATTGGATGGTGGGTGGGCTCTTAGTTGAGGATATTACAATGGGTATACCATAGTGAATTAAGTAGTCATCAAGAACTGCCTACTTTGGCTATGGAAACGTTCATGTCTGCTCAGTAATGTGAGAGTATTGTCCATCAAGCACTCGTTGTCTTTGGCTTTTCATCGTGTGTGCGCATGCACATATATCTTTGACACTTTCCATATGTGCAGGACGTACGAGCTCTTTGAAGTGCCTACTAACGCACACCACCTGTGCAAGACCAACTGACTTGGGTTAGCTATTCGCTGAATTCCAAACCCCACGTGTTGACCAAAACATTGGTGAGTCGTGGGTGGTCTCGGAGGACGTCCTGGGTCGAAAGAGCACCACCCTCATCAACTGAACACGGGCCAGATGTGAGACAAACATCGTGTATATCCCACAAGGCCTCGGTGGAAATCTTGATACGGGATTGAATCCAGACATGGCATTACGTTCACCCGGGAATGGAGGGGTTTACACCTTGTCCCGAGGACGATCCAACGATTTTCGCAAATACCAGGTGTAGACGGGTGATGTAGATCGGTGTTAGTTTACATTCTCCTGCCATTACATCTTCCCTCCATGTTGACGGGAAAGACGTGTCAGATATCGAGATAAAGAGTACCTTTGTACCAATCAAGTAACTTATGATATGGCCCTGGAATGCTGTATTTCGTACCCCCAATTCGTCCATCAAGAATTGGGGGCTGGGAACCCGTTTGTGATGACGTCCCGAAAATGCTGTCCAAGGCCAGCTGTACAGCTCGCAATAGGCTAAAGTGATATTCTAGTATCCCAACGATTGATACCCTCGGCTTTCAACCGCGGACAAGCGGCAGGTTATGCTTGGGGTTGGAAGTTGATAGCTTTAACTCAACTCAGGCGCCAACACCCTTAATATGCAATGATCAGTGAAGGCAGAATTCACTGCTGGGCTGACGATTGGGTCTCATCTCAGCCCCAACTCAGCTTACTACATCGTGGAGATAGCCTTGTTACTCTGTACGTAGTAGCACCATCGAGAGTCCGTGAAAACAGGGACTGCTTTGGGACTCTTGCTTTTCTAACCGCATCTAGTCCACCATAGATGCAGAAGAACCTGGGGTCACAATCCTCAATGACGAGAGCTATATTGAAGAAAGATGCGTGCATATTCAATCACCACTGTAGTGAGTTAGTCCGTCCGCTCCCCAGGTTTTCTTTGAAGAAACCTAGGCAAATGTCTCCGCTCCGCCCAGACTATGGGGTGCATGGCGGCGGGGGATAACGGAAGTGGCTTGCCCATCCACAGTTTTGACAGTATAGATGACTACTGTAGTAAAAGGAGCAACTCTTGTCGATGCATTGCAACCTTTGTTTACCACTTGGCTTGATGTGATTCAACTTGGCTTGTTTCTCGATGACAACTGCTGCATGCACCTGGTTGAACCAAGAGAAAGCCAAGACTTGATGCCATGAGCTGTGCCGTTCGACGATGCATGTTGCTGCGTTGAGAAAGAGCTTGTTTCCCCTCGCCTAAACCCAGTAGTCGCCTCTTGGCCAGATACCCCTCATCACTTAAACTCAATGATCAAGCTTGTAAGCTTGATCGGCCAAGCCGGCGCCAGAGAAGTCTGGAAAAGATGCATGGAAGGAGTAAAAGCGACCGGCGGTACAAGTACAATACTGTCTTGTCTTAAATGATTAGTGCTCGGCGATCTCTGGATTGTCCAATCCCCCTCGTTGAAGCTCGAACGGCTGGGATGCTGGATAACATCATCTCACCCCCCAGTAACCGACGAGTTGGGTAAAACCCCAGCACTGGTGACATATCTTGTACATGAGCTTCAACTGTCACTGGTCATCGCATCCAGAGTCGTAACCCATCTCGATATAATATAGCCTTGTTGAGTTTAAACGGTCGTGTTACAGTAGGTACTCAGTCACTCGCTTTGCCATATCGTGCGGAGCTGGCAAACGACAGGCGCGCTTATTTTCTGAACCTTCAGTCTAGTAAGAAAGCATGAAATTATCAGACAAAAAAGCTGTATGCAGAGTCGCATGACGCCCCTGTATGATGATATCCAACAAGAGTGAGCATAGCAACTGGTGATGAATTGGACTGAGAGGGCATATCCAGCCCAACCCAGGCCAGCTCAGCCTGTTGGTTCCATTTCAATGGGAGCACTTACCAGGTAAGGCAAGCGAAATCTCAAGGTTATCCGTTGAAAGCCGTTTGTTCCATCTGCCTTGGCTCATTGTGGTGAGGCATTTTTTGTCCCTCGATTTTAAGCGGAGCCTTAGCATTGCAACTACTGTACAGTGCAGCACCGCGTGCCTTTGGTTTTGCGGCGGGTCCTTGAGTCTGGAACATCGTGGGCGTCGTCACTGTATATGTAGTCTAGGAGGTAGTGTACTGTAGGTACCCTAAGCAATTGAGCAGTTAAGAATTGTCCATCTTGTCTGAACAGAGACTCTGAATGCCAATGGGCTGAAAGCTTTCGATTGCACCGATAGAGGTCTTCTCTACTTGTTGCAATGGCTCTTTTGTCCCACCAACATGGTCCAACATCAGCTTAGTCGCAAGGCTGGGATGCCATTCTTGTGGGCTCGCAATCCGTCAGAACTCAAGTGTAAAGCACTGGAACAACGCCAGGCCAGTGCATTTATCTGCATGAGAAATAGGGCGCTGCCGTTATCAACCGGTTCGGCTCTAATTCAACAGCGATAATGCGGTGGCCGGACCGATGGTGATGTACACTCCCTGTTTAGTCTGCTCATAATAATCAATCATGGGGATAAAAGATTGGACCATCCGATTCTCAGCTATCTTGCTCACCTTGTAGCCTCAGCATTAAGCTGTGAACCGTGTTTTAGCCCCCCGTTTGACTTTGGCGGAAAGACCATATCGAATTGCCTTTGACTGTATACAGTACTATCTCTTATGGGGATGAAGAAGATGTGGCAAAATCCGGCATCTGTTCAGATTTGAAGCTGCTTGTCAAGGTGCCAGCTATATTCATGGTGTTGCAAGGTTTAAGACCTTGACGTAGAGTGAGTGAGCGCTTATCCGCCACCTGTTGGACATGAATTTCCACTTTTGGAGGTGTCAAATGTGGCCATAAAAGACGGGATACAATAGCCAGCCTGTAGAGAGAGACAGTGTTAGCTCGTATCTGCCATTTGGTCGGAAATCGTACAAGACGAAGCGGAGTAGATACAGGAGGAGCCGCTTGATGTCTTGGATATGGAGCAACTGAGTGGGGAGTATTGAACATCAACGTGTTACTCGCGAACTTGCTGCCATAATGTTGGCATCCTTGCTTTCACTTGTGAGTTTATTGATGCTCAGCTGATACTGATACATGGCGGATCACGTACTTTGAACAAGTGACGGACTCTTTCTCATACAAGAAACGTCTTGTCACGAGTTCCGAGATGACTCAAGGCGTGGTCAACGTCCGAGCCTCCCAAGAGAGAACCGTCTCCAGCAACGAGTTCTCCTCAGCGATTGAAACTTGGCAAGTCTGAAGAAGTTGTGATCCCACCTCCATTGGAATACATCAACATTGGTTTCTGCCAGTCTGCCAATATCCTTGTGCGTGCTGCGCTTGGCATGTCCGAATGGCTGACTCTTTTGGGTTTAACACTGACCCTTGTCGAGAATATAATGGTGATCTGCCGAACGTGCTTCGTAAATCTTTTTTAAACCTCAGGTGAAGACAGAATCAAACAGTTGACTCGTGAATGCTATGGTCATGTCCATTCAACCCAACTAGGCCATACCAAGTCCACTAGAACATTGCCAAGCATCTTTTGGCACTGTAAGTCAAATTGTGATGTTGACCCCACGGACCCCAAGTATGTCCTAAGTGCCGGACTGGACTCGAAATGAGTCTGATTAATGTTTTAGGACTTGAAGGCCTGGACTCGATAACCTTGCTATCAAATCAATTTGAGCCCTGTTCGAGAACAATACCAAGACTTTAGTTTTTGTCCATCCAAGTATCAATATTACAATTACCGTACTCTATGTGTGCTGCCACGACGATCGACCAGCGGGTCGACGACAACTTGGCTCTGTAAGATGGAAGATCCTCGTCGATCCTCTGGTAGTCAACTCAACGTGTGCAAGACTTTGTTTCTGACACGCGGATAGCCTATGGCCAAGCATGTTTGACGATTTTCAGTATCCAATAAACGATCGAGAGTCTGTAAGAGACACAAAAGGGCAGGGGACCGTGCAACGGGATATCAAGGGATCGCTCCACCTCCTTGTCTCTCCGGGGCGCATATGACGCACTCGTACCCGTGTCAATTATCCCTGCTGTGCAGAGGCGAGAGAGATGGCTTGACTGGTGGTGGGCGTGGAATGAAGATCACACACCGGACCGGCTCTCAATTCTCAACTTCTCTCGCACGAGATCTTTCAAAAAGTGAAATGATAACCGCTCTAAGCGCCTGCAGCACCCCATGATGGAGCCATGGGCTTCTAGTTATCATGGGGAGTAAGTGAAATTCGCTAACATCGTGGAGCAAACAGTAGAGAAGAGATCCCGAAAGGTTGGTCCCTTGATTCGCTGTGCCGGCCGAGATCTCGGTGTTGACCCTTTCAAGGCTGCCAGAACAGGGGAAGCGCCAATAGTCTTGGCGACAAGGAACTCTCAAGGGCCGATACCATCACCTAAACCGAATTCGTTGTGTGGCCTTCGCATCCCAATGATTCCTGAATGAAATGGAAATTTGAATGATTATCTTTTCCTAATCCTTTCTTTGCTCGACTCATGAATCTCGAAGAGGCATTCTTATTCCTGACATCCAATGTTTAGGCATATTCAAACAGATCGTGTTTGTCTCAGACAGGCCACACGGGGGTATGCCGATATCCAATTTGAGCTAAATCAATCCCCATGTGATTTACGTTGTACAAAGAAATTCGTACGTGAATGCCGCTCATCATTTTATCTCAATGTCGATCAGGCGTGACAGATGTGAGTTAAAATTCAAGCTTACTTTGTATAATCTCAAACCGCCACGCAATTTGTCTTACGCCTGCGTCACTATGAGACGCAATCACCACGCATACAACATGGCCTGAAGAGACGTGCAGCACAAGGCAACGCAACGCATCTCAGATTTGTATAGAAGAGGGTCCTCCGGGTACACAGCATCTGTTGCTTGCGTGTTTCAATGACAAGGCAGGGACGATCTTTGCAGACACGTCGACACAAGCCTTGATACTGCACGCAGTGGCTATATCGACGAGCCGTTTCGACTGTGGCAGTATTAAGGCCTATCTGCAGCAGATTGCCGACAGGGATTTATCGGTCCAATACCACAGAACGCGAGGAAGATCAGGGAAGCAAAGCGGGATTTGTGCATCAATGAAAGTGTCAACTAGACAAGCGCTACCCGGTGTTGGAAATTAAAGCTGCAACAGCAAATATATGCTGGTAGATCTTAGAATTTTGGTTTCGCAGATGAAGGATGCGCCTAATTGCGGCTCTTGGAAGTGAATTTGTCCAATCCTGATTGAGACCCAATATGACGGCAAGGCATCGGTCATATGTGTCTGCGAGAGGATAGAAGTGAGAACCGACGAGCAGCTTGAGCAGTTGTAAGTGAATCCCGTTTATATTGGCATGTGCTGTCGTCTCTCCTGAGCAACTTCAATCAATACCTACTAGAGACGCTGATTTCGGTGGACCTTCATGCTGCCCTTGCTCTGAGTGGTGATAGTGCAGTGCAGCCGGCCATGGAGAACCGCATGGCGTATAATTAATTTGCCTAGGGGTTGTTCATGCCTCAGGTCCAATCTCTGTCGACAGGCGAGATGAGGCGAGCAAGCGGGTACGCGTGGGCGGTAGCGCGGTGTTGTGTGGTTGTCTGCTGTCTGTAAAACTCACGGCTTGCGTGGGGTATTTTGCGCTGGGCGATGCAGTGGCCCCGTCGGTCTGCTGGGTTCCGTAATTTAGCTTTGAATGAAGGCTTGATTTGGCTCCAGGGCACGCGAGCTGGGTGACGAGGCAATAAGAACCAGAGTAAGAAACATTGGCATGGATTCAACGATCGCACCGCCAGTTGCTGACGCCAGGCTCGTTCAATTACGAAGCAGGGAGAGAACAAGGCTGAAGAGAGGGATTATCTATTGACTGCTTGCGCCTCGGTCAGGGGCCATGCAGTATCAAAAAGCTTGACCGCTGGAGACATAGCAACAAAAGTATGTAGCCATACTTGCGCCTATGCAGAGCAGTTCCTTGTCCAGTTGTTTTCTGTACCTCGGTTTCGGTCATCTGCTACCCCTGAGAGGGAACAGTAAAGATGGATGATTTGCTGAGGATAGAAACACGAATGCCTCTAGTGGGGGGATTCATGATACGTGGAGGATCGTCACCAAGAAGGAGCGTGATTGTTCAAAGAATTGACCGCTGTTCCTGAGACCCTTTTCGCTGATGTAACTGGGCACTGGTGAGTTGGAAGATTGTGATTCCCGTTGTGCATCGTCACGATCGCTTTTTGAAAAGTCTTGGCTGTAACAGGGTCTCGGACAGGTAGTCGCTCTGGAATTGTGTGGGATCAGATCAAGTGCCTTTACGCCGCGGCAGCCGGGCAAGAAACGATGTTGATTATCAAGACCCCGAGGTACAAATTTGGTCAATTGCTCGTGCCCAAGTCGCATCGACGTTACATGGAGTAGTCATGGAAAACAGCTTGTGTGAGAGTTCATGATGATTTGGCAGCTGTTCATGAAGTTTTGAGCAATTACACCAACTTTGATGGCGGTGGAGCTTGTGCAGGTAAGGAAGGATTATTGATTGGCACTTGCAGTTTGGAGGAGGACAGCGAACCACCTCCAAGGGACCCCAGATGGGGAAAGTGAAACCGGGACGGGGTCATTAAACCAATCAGAGCATCAAAAGTCTCAAAAGGTACAGTACTACTTTGATTCGACGGCACCTGCACTGTCATCTGCTTTGCAGGTGAGCTTGTCTTGCTATGTAGAAGTGCATTTGCAGCATACCTACTAGGTTCTTATTAATATGGAAGTCTATAATAGTGCGTCTCTTCGGTTCAGTAGCAAGAAAGATGAAATAAACATAGTGCTAAGCTATTATTAGGCCATGCGCTTCACCCCCCTAAGGCTCTGCAGATCTACCTAGAACACAAAAGGCAGCTGTCATGTCAATGAGAGGCTCAGGACAGGGCAGGGCAAACTGAGACTGAGACTGAGTCTGAGTGAGACTGGAGCACGTACATAGTACGTCGGTCATCGTGAAAGGCAAAGACAAGAACGGCTCAAGCAGCCAAGCTTTTCCTATGCTCGCCCACTGTCGCCTCACGCACAATTTCCGTCCTGCATCTGCATCTGGGTAGAAGGCGATTCACCCACTGGGTCGCATAAGAGGTGGACTCGGTTTTTTTTAGTTGGAATTTTACACACTGTGCATTATCTGGGCTGCCAGGGCATGGATGGATGGATGGATGAACCAGTCATGTTGCGATTATCTGTCCGAGAATTAAGGAGATTGAGCGGCAGACAAGCACTAATTAGTTGCAGTATCCGTACCTATCTGTACCGCTGATGAGGCAATAAGTGCAATTGTGAAATTGCTTTGCTTTCGTACTACTGATGGAAGTCGTTCTTGATCTCAAAATCTGATCTATAATTTGTCGCTATTCGATCAGCTGCCCCCCACTCACACATGAACCATTTCACTCAACCCCAACCCAAGCAGGGGGCGTCAAGAGTGTGTTACTTGCTCTGTCTCCCATTATCCTACGTTAGTAGTAGTAGTATGGACAGTACATCAAGAAGAATCGTAACCTCAAGAGGCAATGGCTTGTTGCCTTATTCACGAGTGGAGGGACAGACGTCCAGTTTGGGAATTTTCCTTGCGTCAGAAGATCAAGAGAAGCATTATCATTATCAGTAAAATTTGTGTATGTATTTGTACTTGCATACTGTCCCCATTCCCATCCATCTTTACAATGTACACGCCCCTCCATCCACTTTAATCCTGGCCCCGGTCGAGTTCCCCACGTCGAGTCTGGTCCACCATCAAGCCAAAGAGCAAAGAGGGTTCTTAGTTTGGTTTGGCTCTGGATGGTGAAGGGACCGAATTGATCGACTGTACCGAGTAATAGCACAGCAGCCGCTGCTTCATTCATAATTTGCATCTATCGATGGAGCCAGACACAAAAGAGCGAGCTGCGCTCTTTTTTTGCTCTTCTCTTTACCTCAGTTTATCTCTCCCCTTCTAAACTCTTTCCCTTTCCTTTTGATCTTGATCTTGATCTGATCTCGAAAGGGAAACCATCTCGATGGTGTTGCTTTCTGGCTTCACTTTTACGGTTAATCTTAATACCACACGGGCTACTTATGCCGCACCCTCTCCAACTTGAGCTTCATCCTCCTCTCCGACCATCTCGAGCTCCCATGCAGCCTTAGCTTTCCATTCCACAAACTGGGGAGATTATAATACGACGGACGACACAGTTGGACAAAGGTCAGGATCCTCAACGTTCAGTTGACCACCAAGAAACGGGCATCAAACCCTGTTCAGGACTTTTGCCCGCATCGACAACCATTCCAGGCTTACACGGGCACGAGATCTTGATCATCTCAGACCAACTCGCCAAGACGAACAGTGTACCTACAATACATACAAACCATCATTTTTCAGATTCGGCCGAGACGAGACGCAAGACGGCTTCGCCTGTGTTGAACGCAACACCTTTTTAATTTAATCACGACACTTTATTCCATCGACAACCAATTATCAGTTCGTGGGCAAATCTTGGCCTTTTTTCCTACCTTGACTCGGTAGTGCCGCTGAAGCCTTTCTCGCATTTTGCCGACGAACCAACCACATTCGCATATTCATTCTCCAGCGAGCCCAGACAGCGATACAGGCTACAGCACAGCGCCAGTAGTGCCCTGTACAGTAGTCGCTCGCTCGCTGAACCGCCTCATCACTCCAACCTACCAACCTACCCAGTCCCTGGATGGTGTGTGGTGTGTGGCCCTCACTTCACTTGTTGGTTACTCGCCTCTCTAAGTGACCAGCTGCTGCCCCAACCTACAGTTTTGGATTGGCGTATCTTGGGCGCTGGCAGTACACCGAAGCCCAGTACCCCGTCAAAAATCACGGACCGACCAGACGCCATTTGAGTCCAGTCTCCATCGAAATAAAACAGCAGAAGCGCCCTCGCTATTCCCTCAAAAACGAATCAGCAAGGCATTATGGCGGCACTCTCGGCCCCAAGGACAATGCTGGCTCCCCACCAGCTAGACTCAGCAACAACAACAGCAACAGCAACCGGTATGGGCTTTCCCGTCTATTCTTTTTGTCTCTGTAATCAATCCACACCAGCACCGCGCCCATTCTTTCCTTCCCTGATTTGCCTCTCTCTTGCCTATGCCTTTTTTGGGCAGTCACTCCTTAGCCATTGCTTGTTTCAACCGTTTCCAAAGCCAAGTTCTCTTCTATTTCCGCTGCACCCTTCGTCTTCTTTCATAATCAATTCATTCCCTTTCCCCCCCTTCCATTCTCCGCTTTTACTACTCAGTTCATTCCGTCATTCCCGTGTCTACCGGAAGCGAGAAGTATCTCCGTGGACCCTGCAAAATTGGTGCAGTGACGCGATAAGTTCGGTGGGACTTCGCTGGTCTGTCCGGCTGCGAGAGACGGCTTCTGTACTGTAAGTGGGCTCCAGAGTGTGCTGAGAAAGCAAGCGTCTGGCTGCAACCAGTTGGGTCTTTGCTATTCGAGCATTTGCCAGCCCACTTGTTCGATCGTTCATTGTTCATTTTGCCTGCCTGTCTCGTCTCATCTTGTCCTGTTGGGTTGAGTATGACTTGACAAATTCATGACATCCATCCATCCTTCCTTTGCTGGGCCTAGCCTTGGCGATTTGGGGGTTGGTCCCGTTTAATTCCCTGCTTGATTTGATCACTCGTTTCTTTCTTCACCTCTCGTTCTCTTGCTCGTTCTTAAGTCCCATTCTATTTCTGCCTCATGCACCCCCCAGTTGTTTTTAGCCTTGTCCCATGTCAACCCGAACCCTGCAAACTTCTCCAAGTCTAAGTTATCCCTGCCTGCTGACGTCTTTTTGCTTGTGTCCTCCACAGATAAAAGTACCTCACCATCAGCGTTGCGCGCAAACCAGTTTCAGACTTCATCTTCGCCGCGCGACATTTCTACCGATCTTACTGAATCAATTGTGTTAGAAGAGGGTGGTGAATCCGGAAGCGAATCTGCTCTTGAACCTGTCACTCCTGTCAGCGGTCGCCACTCACAGGACTTCACCCTTCAAAGCCAGGACCTACAAGATCTCCAAAGTCTGCAGTCTTACCAGGCCGGTTCAATCACGTCTTCAGGGGTTGGACCTATTGCGATTCCTGGTGCCAACGCCGGCAACAACAGTAACAAAGCTGGCTATCTCTCACAATCCGCAAACCGACCACCCACGACTTGTGAGCCGACTACACCAAGAGCAACAGAGCCAGAGCCCGGCAGCTCCCTTACTCGTCAGTCAACCCGTGGGTCTATTTCTACCGCGAGTTTCAAGCGCACCATGTCGAATTTCTTTCGGCGATCAAATTCACAAGCTAGGAACGACTATACTCCTTCGGAATCAGCAACACCATCCGTCGTATCTGCGCCAACCGAGCCCCAGACTAATGGTCAACCGCGGGCTGCGGCTCGTCGCCGTTTCTCTATGAATCGCTCCTCCGCTACTACTCGTTCCAACTCTCCTCCTTCGCCCAGCGACAACGGCCTCGAAATGGCCCTTCCACACCGCGAACATGACTCTGACAAGGGTCTTCCTAGCCAAGGCGATTTCAAGAAGAATCGCACTTCTACTGGATTTACCTTGCGCAACCGAGCTATTAATTTTGTTGGTGCGAATCACAACGCTCGGGGAAATGCGAACAAGCGCCCCGAATACAACCGCAGAGCTAGCAGCTTTGACGGCAGCCGCCCCAGCACACCTCTTCCACCACCCGCAGAAGGCGACGAGACTATGTATCCACCTGAGCGGAGTGTTTGGCCTCTACCCCCAGAGTCCGGAACTGGTGCCAAGGCCCGCCGCATGAGTTTGAGCCTTCCTGATGATTTTGCTGTGGACGTGGCTGAGCTACAAAACGAATTTGAATACCAGCGCAAGTTTTTGGGTCGACATGGCAAGCATCTTGGCAAGGGCGCTGCATCCAAGGTCACACTTATGATGCGCAAGGGCTACCCAGAGGAGCTTTATGCCGTGAAGGAGTTCCGCGGAAAATCGCACCGCGAAAGCCAGCAAGACTACGAGAACAAGATCAAGTCAGAATTCAGCATTGCGAAGAGTTTACACCACCCAAACATTGTTGAAACTTTCCGCCTTTGTACCGATCATGGGCGATGGAACCACGTTATGGAATACTGTTCCGAGGGTGATCTTTTCAGCCTGGTGCAAAAAGGCCATCTTAAGGGCGATGACCGTAAGAAAGACCGTATGTGCCTTTTCAAGCAATTGATTCAAGGCGTGTACTACCTTCACGTCAACGGCATTGCTCACCGTGACATCAAGCTTGAGAACCTTCTTATCACCAAGGACAGCAAACTCAAGATCACCGATTTCGGTGTGTCAGAAGTATTTTGTGGTACTCACCCGGGTCTTCGTGAAGCTGGCGGACAATGCGGCCGTAACATGGGTGGCGAAATCCGTCTGTGCTCGCCTGGTATCTGTGGCAGTGAGCCTTATATCGCCCCCGAAGTCCTCGCCAAGAAGGAATCTTACGACCCCCGAGCCCTAGATGTGTGGAGCTCTGCGATTGTCATGATTTACCTGACCTTTGGAGGCGCGATCTGGTCCCGTGCTGAGCCTGGTGAGCTTCATTACGACAAGCTTGTCACGGGCTGGAATAAATGGTATTCGAAGCACCCAGAGAGTGACGCTTCTATCAGCGATAGCGATTACCCCAAATGCTACGCCCTCGACGTTGGCATGAGCCCGCCTGCTCTGCGTCGCCTTGTGCTTCAGATGCTGAACCCAGAGCCCAGTAAACGTATTGGTATTGACGAAGTTATCAACAACCGCTGGTTGAAGAATGTCGAGTGCTGCCAGCTCGAATCCTACGACGACCCGGCTCTACTCATTGACGCCACCAAGAAAGACAACTCCATAAATGGCAACAAGAAGATCTTTTGTCATAACCACTTGCCCCCAAAGGGAACCGGCTCTCACTCCCTGGGCAAGATGCCAGGCCAGGCGGGCTACTAGACGATGACTAATGAATAATGGAAAGGCATTTGAAGTGCACCAGAATCGTCAAACATACCATTACCTTGATTGCACTTGCACTTGGGAGTGTAATTGATTATATGCTTCGTTACCTAGGCATGCACCTATATCGGCGTTCAGGTCAAGGCCATGGCGAGAGGGTTGGCCCGCATGGTCCGGAGTTGATAGATTTACTGTCGTTTCTCTTCTTTGCAAGACCAAACTGTACATAGCTTACAGATTTTCCCTTGCTTCTGTCGGATGATGCAGCACTGCAACCGGCAGGAATGGAGGACTCCTTACAAGCAAGCAGACATAATACCCCCGACATGACAGTCTCTTGCTCTTTTGAAATCTGGTGGAACATGATATCCAGCGTGCCGCTGCTCTACCGCAGAAAAGGAGGGTGGAAAGATAATCATGGGGGCTTATCAGTTCACTCACTTTGTTCTTTTCTGGTATCTTGGTGCAAAGATGCACCCACTTTGAAGGACTGCACATGTTACATACATTACATACACGTACGTGTTGGTATATCTGGGCTTATTGCAATGGTGGTTTGCTGCCATTGTCAACAGTCTTTTCGGCAGAGCAGCACAATAGACTTGCATTCTTGTTTCCAAAACAATTTTATCCTGGTACCCGAGTGTCCATAATTAGAAGGGCCGTTTTTGGGACGACTTGACGCCGCAGCTGTGGTAATTGACGTCTTTATCATGTGCTTTGGCTAGCTTGGGATGGCCGGTACCAATCGTGTGATATTTGAGCAAGAGCATTATTTACCTAGATAAACATCCATTGGCTTGATATGAGATCCATGGCAGTAGAAGGGCCACATAAGCATTCGATTTGTTGGTTTCATAACAGACTTCTATCACATGTTTGGGTCTTGCGTCTATTCACCCGGTCTCTCAGCCATATAGCTGGAACGGATGAATACACTCACACGTGGTAACAGCTGTGTCGATTCAAGGGACTGGGCTCGTTCGGTGATACATGCCTAATGCGATGTCAACATCCCACGCGATACGACTGCATGTCTCACTATTGTACTGTATTCAGAACCGGGTGATAGCCAAAGGCGGTATCAAAGTGAGGGATATATCACGGATTGGGACGTCATATGAGACTGTCTCGAAGTTCTACCAAAAATTGACAGAGGCGTTGAGTGACAAAGGTGGCTGGCTGACCGAGTAGCGGAGGTCTCAACAAGACATATTTACCAGGTCTGACAGGGTCTAGACGACCTTTGGCGACCACAAAGTCGGCATCTCAGGGTCTCAACCCTGCATCACAAACGAAGGACGTTTAGCCACCGTCGGCGTGTGATGCCCTAACTTCAATATTCAAACCGTTGGGTGGTGCTGTACCAAAAGACGATTCGATGCTTGCCAGGCACACAAGATTTCCATCTAATGCACCACCACGGAAATAACGTGCCGAGTCACGTCCCAGGCAATGAGGCTGTCAGCCGCAAGAACCGCGCTGCAAGAACTGGCACACCGACTGACTGTATATGTACAGTAAAGACTCGCTCGGATGGAAATGCCGAGTTCAAGGGGCGTTGATTCGTGCCCGCATTCACAGTTCGTGGGGGGTTAGGAGAGGCTATTTGCTTATATTGTCTGGACTAGCTGAACTGTGCTGCTTGTACGACATTTGGAACAAGACTCGTGATTGCTGGGTTATGTTGGAGATACTGTCTTCCCCAGATGTAACGTGGGAGAATCGCGGGGAAAAGGAGATGGCTTGAGTCTGTGGATGGGCGTGAGCATAAGAGGTAGACGGGTCAGAAACTTGTGCTGTTGAGAGTTTGTTTGACAGGACGCGAGAATTAAGAAAGCGTGCCGTGCCGTACCGTGCCGTATACTCTAAGATAATTAAAGATTGAAGTTATGCTTTTTTTATAAGCTTAGATTGAGTTGAAGGCTAATGCGAGCGAGATTTCCATGTACACAAGATAGTACTGTACGTTCGGGAGGTTCCGTGGCCAAGATGTGAAAGTGCCGGCTCGGCCGGACATTAATATGGGGATCGGCCGAGTGTGGGTCCATCGTTAAACCGGAGGCCGGGCACTGAAAATTGAACTTGCCAACGTATTCTGGATATTTGCATTGGAGGAAATATAGAACATGGTAGAGTCCTTTAATAGAAATTAAACTCGACACCATTTCTTCAAATTGTTGCTTCAATATTTGCTGCGTTAACTGAATGGCCCATGTCGATTTTCTGAAACCATGATCGGAATATCGAGAAACTGCCCCGTATGGGATCCCAGTGCCTTAATTAAACCTTAATAAACATCTAAGCTCATTACGCTCCGCTCGAGCTTTCTTTGGGTTCTGGAAAACGTTTCAGGTGCCATATCCAAGGAGATAGATAATAATCCCTCCAATGGAAGGAATGGTTCGGAAGGTGGAATACCGAAATACGATGGCCAAAAGTGGGATATTATCCAACTGCCGCGTAGATGGAATTACAAACATGGATGGCTACGAAACTGGATATCTTCCGAATTTGCCGAACCCAGACTGTCGGAACGAGAGCGTAGTATATATAATAAGGAGCTGGTGCACTGATTAAATCGTAAAAGTTGATTATTGGTATCTCGTCTTTTCATTTTACTACTGGCTAGTTTTCACTTCTTTGTCGCTCATTACTTCGCAATCTGTACATAGTTACATCTTCATCATGCGTGCTGCTGCCATCATCGCTCTTCTCGCTTCAGTAGCCTCTGCTGCTCCAGCCGAAGATCGTTCTTGCTCCAAAGCCAAGAACGCATGCCCTGTAGTCTTCGATGGCCGAGTCCCCGCCAATGCCTCTCTGACCGACTTCGACAAGGAGAATGGTGGCGGCTGGAACCCCTACAACCCTGGCTACGTTAAGGGAAACAACATCTCCTGGTCCGAGATCGTCAAGCTTCCCCAGACCACTCGATCTCGCTTCGATGCGTCTGGCAAGACCCTCCCTCTCGAGGTTACCATCAGTGATGAGAGCATCTTCATGAAGCAGGTTGGTTTCAGACGCGCCGGTCTGCAGTTCAGCAAGGACAAGAACGAGGGCAGTCCTGGCTCTGAGGGTATCAAGACCCTTCACTTCAGCCTTATGCAGGATGAGAGTCGACCTCTTAACCTTAGTCACGAGTACCTAGTAAGTTTATCTTGGCCTTTTGCTTTCTCCTTATTCTAACAATAACAGAACGTCTGGCACGAAAAGGCCGATTATTCCGGAAACCAGTTCCAGTTCCAGGCTGGTACCATTATCGGCCAGAACCACACCGCCGAGACCTGGAAGCTGTTTGACGAGAAGATGAAGCTTCTCTGGGAGACTCCCATGGTCAAGGGCAAGTGGCAGAACTTTGCCATTACTCTCAACTTTGACAAGAAGTAAGTTCTTGTCACAAGTCACATACAGAACAGCGTAACTAACTGTTACAGCACCATCCAGGCCTACTACTCTGAGGGTTCCAAGCCTCTCAAGGTTGCTACCAAGCCTATTGCCCGCGACCTGAGTGGACAAGGACAGTACCAAATCGGCATGCTCAAGAAGCCTACCGGTACCGATGATGTTGCCAATGCTGGATTCCAGGAGAGCAACTTGAACGAAGGACTTATCTATGGTGGCATCTTCCTTGAGGACAGCAAGAGCAACTGTATCTCTCTCTAGGCACCTGGTTTCTCTGACAGGGAAATGAGGGCGCAGTACTCCACTTGTGGTTTCTTATTATAAACCGATTTTGCTTTGTTCCCCGATGTATTGCTTGTTATGAGTCCAATCTCCTGCTACTGATATCTAATGACAAGAACTTGTTGGGCTCTTCTTTTCACGATGATATGTATGCCATCATTCTGACTTTTGATGGAGGCTCACAGAAATAAAAACATACTAGTAAACAGGTCTTTTAGTCTGGTCGGGCATTGGGTCATCAGAAAGTTTGACCACTGAGACAATAAGAGACGAAAACGATCATCTCGCCGTCTTAGATTAAGCCAGGTCCTGGACCAGTGATTTATTTTCTCTCCCCTCAAGATTCGACGTCAGGTATCGTCTAGTAAGAAGAACTACAAGAAGGTAGTTGGATGCAAGTCGCCTCTTCCACCTTCCTGGCAATCTGCCCCCTGGATGCTCAATTAGTTACTTAAACAGATGTTGTGCACCCAGGTCCAAACAGTACTGTGTTTTCAAGGCAGTTGAACGTCTTCGGCCACAAATGGAACATGGTCACTCGTTTCTCTTGTCCGGAACTCATGAGTCAAGTCGCCTGTCCCGTTTTGCCAATCCCATGGTCGATCCCTTACTCTAAGAAGCTTGATATCGGAGCCTTCAGTCAAGTCAAAGTTGGAGAGCTTATAGTTGAAGCTCAAGGGAGTTCTGGCACTCTCAAAATAAACGAAGCCTATTGCCGGATCCGTATACATCATCCACTGCGTTGGCCACAAATCTCGTACCCTATTATCTTCTAATTTGATGTGGATCTGGGGAACCATGATGCCGCGTATCATTCCCATGGTGTTGGCGAGGGCAGAAGCGAAGTCCTCGGACTTTTGCATATGATAATTATAAAAGAAGAGACGATCGTACCTCTCTGTTGCTTATGGTAAGAATTTGGACTTGAATCGGGGATTAGACGTACGTACCGTAAGGCATAGGCCACTGTCCCAGCAATCTTCCATCGACTTTGCTCCATATCTTTTTCTTGCTCCTCTCTCGCTTCATGTGGTATGAATCGCCAGCGACAACATCGAAACCTTTTGAGCGGTAGCATCTGAGTCGTTTTCCAGGATCGGCATGTTCCATGATAAGATTGTCACCTCTGGTGTCGGAGAGAGCAATATGGATCTTTGTTTCTACGCCTTCGACAGCATGCTCTCTAACAATTTGGATTTTCGTTCTGCCCCTCAGCCTCATGGGGCAATGATCCTTGGCTACGTCCTCGACATTGGCATACTTGTCGAGGTAATGCTGCAACCACACGCCAGCTGAAATACCAGGCCGCGTGTTGCGTTCACTGTAGTTGCTGCCCCCAAGGAACAGAGAACTCCCCGAGAGGCCTTTTTCGTTTAGACCCTCGACAGAGATCTTGTTGAACATAATAGCCATGGTGGAGGCATAGCGGGACTTCCACCTGAGGGGATTATCACTGACACCGCCATGGCGACTTATACCAGCTGGGAATACCCAGAAGGTCAAGTCGTTGTCTGGAGTGTAGTTGACGGCGCGGCCGGTGATGTAGCTCTGGTCTGCCTGATGATGGCTTTTGTACACGACACGGGCACAAGCGAGGACGACGGATAGATTGGCAAGGTACGACAGGAGACGCATGATTGAGTCTTGGTTTGCACTGAAGTAAACAGATAATAGGGTTTTGATATCGAAGGAGGGGAAGTTGAGTGAATGACATTGTTGACTATAGTACATTTGGCATCATTGAGTTTGTTCAGACTTTACTCCACACAGCGACTCTGGCTTGAACAATACTTGATCAAGGTTTTGTTTCGGCCTATCGAACCTGCAGCACTGGCTATGTCATGGGGCGAACTGGTCCTCGGATGACATAGCTACCTAGGTTTTAGCGGACATGATACATTACATTAAATGCTACGATTGAATTAAAAATAGGAATGGATTCATCTCTCATTGTTTACATCTATCACAGTTTACCACTGACATACCCACAATCTTGCTTTACTTCAAGCGCCTGTGAAGCAGCACTTAGTGCCGTTTTGACAAGTTCATCCAAAGTCTCTTGACTCTCAATGCCCACGCTGATCCGAACCAAGTGTTCAACTACTCCATACTTTGCCGCCCAATCAAGCTCAGAAAAGTGGGCGAAGAGTGTATACGCACAGCAGAGAGTGAAGTTGGTTCCCAGACTTGGACCCTTGGCCACATCTAGAGCATCGTGGAACGCTATAGCAGCTTCTGGCGCCTTGAAGCGAATGGAGAGCAGATATCCGTAGCCCCTTTCTGGTCTTTTGTATTTTTCGTAGATGTCTTGTGTCGGGTTGCCCTTTGGGTAGTAGACTTGTTCGACCGCTGCATGGTCTCGAAGCATTGTTGCTGTTCGCTCCGCGTTCTCGCTTGCAGTAATGACTCGCTCTTCAAAATCCGCGCTGTTCTTCTCCATCACTATTGCATCTGGCGGAAAGTATGTATCGACAAATTTGTCATTTAGAAGCTGCTTCATAGTCGACAAGAGCCTTGATTGAGGGTTGAGTGCTATGCTGCCACCCATAACATTGCAACTGCCACTGAACATCTTTGTCAAACTCGTGCACACAACGTCGCAGTACGATATGAGCTCTACATTGACTGATGTGGCGACGGTGTCATCCACTACGAATAAAAATTCGTGGTCGACGGCGAGCTTTTGTAGACGCTCGAGATCTACTGAGCCGAGAAGCGGGTTGCCTGGGAACTCAGTGAAGAGAGCACTCAGCTGAAGTCCTCCAGCCAGATCCGCCTCGAGAGCATCCAAGTCGGATGGCGTAGCACTATAGAGCTTGCAGTCGAACCCGTAGATCTTGCTAAGAACTTTAAAAGTGTCAACATAGAGAAATCTTACACCATATTAGCTTCAGCAACGGCTCCTTATTCCAAGTCAACATACCCGAAAATTGCGACAGTTCTCTTTTTATCAGTGGTTAGATGCTTAATGATGTCAGCAGTATGACTTATCGAAGACATGCCACTTGGGTATAAGAACACATCATCCGTATCCAGGCTGTTGGTCTCGGTAGTGAACAAATCGGCGATTCGTTTTTGCACCACGAATTTGGCATTTGCAGCCTCTTCGCTTGGATGCTCACTTTTAGATGATTCGCCCTGGTTCAAGAATGGTGCGCTCTCCAGCCAGTGTGTCGCCCGTCGGCTCGAGATACCAAACCCAGTATGTTGCCAGAATGCTTTGGCTTCTACGGCCAGTTCTCTAGGATATACGACTGCATAAACTTCGTCAAGAGTGCACTTCCTGGACAGAGTCTCTGTAAAGTAGACCCCTTTGTTGTAGTCGGCTCGTAAGACAAACGTAGCTCGCTTGTCCTGGGCGTTTAGATACTCCTGGCACATCTTCGCATGATGACCTGCTGGCAAAAGCATCGCTGATCGTCCAGTTTCAGCCAGTAACACTCTCGACTCGGACGGAAGTTCATTCGAGGTTAATTCTGAAGAGGACCATTGGAGCAACTTTTCGGCGAGCTGGGCGACGACAAGCGGAACGAAGAATCGGGGGTAGCCGGTCTTTAGCTGGGATATTAAGTCTGGATCTCGCCTCGCCCAAGCTACCGTGTCTTTCCATGTCGGTATGTAAACACTGACTGCCTTTTATCTTGTTAGGTGTTGAAACTTCGGGGTGCTGAATGTGTTGGACTTGCATGCTTATCTCCTGGTGGGAGGGAACTCCCAAGTTCTGCTTTCATCTCTTCACAAACAAATATTGATTATACAAAACCAATTTGGTTGTTATGGCATGCTCAGGTTAGTCTTTGTCTTGTTTGGATCGCTTGGCTGGTCTGGTATCACACTCAGTGTATACTGCACAAAACAACAACAACAGAAACTGGGAAACGCTGTGCATCATTGAAGAGCAGATGATTCATTTTTATGTGCACCGAGTTGGTACGTCGATCCCTTGACCCTGGCGTGTTTCACCGTACACCAGCTGGCCCTCTGCGCTTTGAACAAGTTTTTGAGGCTGCCTACTACCGACGGTAGTGTAAGACATGCATTGGTAGGTTCAGCTAGCCACCGAAGGCTTACGGGACGATGGTATATTACTTGTCTCGTTCGTGTCAATCGAATGTGACGCTGTGTTTATACCCGTCAAGTATTCGGCTTGACTTCCCTCGTGAGATCAATGTCAGCAAATTGACGAGTTTTGAATTCGCCATACCTCAGGTTATGCTAGAGCTCTTTATATTCCTATAGTTTCAACAACTGGCGGCTCTTGTCGTTGAGGCTGAAAAGTCGTCTAGGGTATGCCGATTTGTGTCGGAGACAAGTGCATGCCAATGCCGTAATGCAGGACAGATTGACAGGGGTGTGGCCAATCTCCCGAACCAATCATATTACTTACCCTTGACAGCTTGGGGCATTCTCGGCGTTCCCCGCTCAACCCTCAACACCGCGGCGGCTCCCGTACCTACAGGGAAGGTACCGACCGGTCTAGGTAGGTAGACTAGGTAGGTACCTGCCTTCCCTACCTGGGTAAGGTAGGGAAGGCAAGTCACACCGTCTTGTCTTGCCTTGTCTTGCCTTACCTCGTCTCCCCTCAGCTTATCAAACACAAACACAAAGACTTCATCTCTTCCTCCCTTCCTTCTTCTCATACAACTCATACTTTCGCCATTACCTCATCAGAAGAAACTCTAATAGTGATTCACTTAACTTCTCATCCATACTTAGCCATGACAACCCGTTACCGCGTCGAGTGTAAGTAAGCTGCCAACAACCCCACCTCAACCTCAACTCGCTGTCCTTGTCCTCCAAACTCTCATGGTTACACAAGCTCACAATGGCAAACAGATGCTCTCAAGACACACCGAAGAGACCAATTTATTGGTATGATGAACCCGCTTTCCTCTCAAAGCTTCTGCCAAACATTGCACAGCTACATATGGTCGCCATTTGACCTGTCATTCACTATCTTGTCCCCGCATTACATGTCCCATAATCCTCACTGCTCAACTCGTGTCGAACTTGGCTGACTCAAATTTCAGAATGGATAAAAGGTCTTCTAGCTGTGCCTTTTGTCCTGTACTCGCAGCCCACGGGCGTCTTTGGAGATGGCCCTAGCGTTACTCAGATGGCCGAGGAAGCTCACCGTCGTTACGCGGAGATCATGCGTGATGTAGAGCTTATGATTGATGATCACAGTATGCTTTCGTTTTCACCTTTGAAAGAAAATCCATCTGACTCCAAGCAGTTAGCCGTCAGCAAGATGATAGTATGCTCCCATCAAAGTTACGGATGCTTATCCCTACTGCGGGCCCCTTTTTTACTCGCCTCCCTCTTGAAGCCGCCTTTAAGTATCAAGACAGAAAACGATACATCTCGTCCCGGAGATTCGTTGCTCCCTCCTTCAACGATGTTCGCCAAATCCTCAACTCGGCGCAGTCCATGGCTGTAACCAATGGATCTCTGCAACTAGCCACGTTTGACGGTGACGTGACACTGTACGATGATGGTTTCAACCTTGAGCCTACGAGCCCCGTGATTCCTCGTCTTCTCGGTAAGTTTGCTACACAGGTCATAAACAAAAAGCTCACAGATTACAGACCTCCTGCGCAAAAACATCAAGATTGGTATCGTCACAGCTGCTGGTTACACCTCTGCTGACCGCTACTATGAGCGTCTTCACGGATTGCTTGACGCCATTGCCGAGTCGACTGATCTAGACCTTGTACAAAAGCAAAGCATTGTGATCATGGGAGGTGAAGCAAACTATTTGTTCGAATATTCGCCCTCTTCGCCGTACAAACTAGCGCCTGTCCCACGCACCCAGTGGCTGACTCCCGAGATGGCCTCATGGTCGGATGCTGATATTACAAGATTGCTGGATGTTGCTGAGAATGCACTTCGTGATTGCGTCAACAATCTTAACTTACCTGCTATGATCATGCGTAAGGATAGGGCGGTAGGAATCATCCCCAAGACACCGGGAACTCGCATTGCCCGCGAGAGTCTTGAAGAAACTGTCCTCATCGTTCAGCGCATCCTCGAGCTCAGCAGCCTCGGGTCCAGTGAAGAACGCCCAACGAAGCACCGCCCAAACTCTCCACCTATTCCACCTTCAGTGGCAAGTCAATCCCGCCGTGTACCATTCTGTGCTTTCAACGGCGGCAATGATGTGTTTGTTGATATTGGTGACAAGAGCTGGGGTGTAACTGTTTGCCAGCAGTGGTTTGGCAGCAAGGAGAATGGTGGCGCTATTCGCGGCGAGAACACGTTGCACGTAGGCGATCAATTCTTGAGTGCAGGCTCCAATGACTTCAAGGCACGTAGTGTCGGCACAACGGCCTGGATTGCCAGCCCGGCTGAGACGGTCGAGCTCCTCGATGAGCTGGCTGATTTGATGCAGAAGAAGTTATCCTGATTGAACAGCTCCTTCGGCTGGCGGCCGGAGACATAGGCTTTTGGCATGCACCCATGCTCAATTCCGTCAGGATGCTGGGCAGACTCGCTGATTTGTTTCAGGAGAGGTCTTTTAGCCGCAATTAGACGCACATCCATGACAGGTGACTATGCGGCGCCACGAAAGCGTTTCATAGATAGCCACAACAAGGAGGATTTGAATGATCCGGAATGGCGGAATAGTTGCAAAGATTGACCACTCTCGGAGAGGAGTTACTCTCTTCATCAAAAGAGGACCTATTCTGGCGCTGAACTTTTATCAACGCTATTGGCTTATTCTTTTGGCCTCGGCGAGACTGTTGATAGTCCGTCGCGTTCCTTGTTTATTAAATACGGGGCATCGAGGGGGGTATTCTGTAGCATGGTCTAGTTGGCAACATCTCCTGGTACATTTACAATTCTTGCCATGTTTGGTTTAATACAAATATACCTCTAATTTCTGCTTACCTCATAGTCCCTCCTCTATCCCAGTTACTGAGGATCATTGACAACAACCCTGAGATTCTCCGGAACTTACAAACACATGCTATGTTTGTTATACTGTTGGGAATTGAACAGATGGAACGATCAAGGGATGGTAGAAAGGACAGTTCAAGCTTCAAGACAACGTGTAGTCATACGACTGGCCAGATTGTCAGCTTACACATGCACATGGGACATGAATATTCCTACTTATAGATAATCACTTTTCACTGGTATATATAAACCATTAACCTTGGCACATTGTAGTTCTCGGTATTTCTTACGTTGGACGACGCCACGTGATATCATCATAACCTCACGGCTTATTCACTTACCCCCCTCAGCTCAATGCATAATACCTACTTACTTCAGTACAGTAGGTTGGCTAGCTGATTTTCTCGTTCTCCGGTGCCTCCAACAATCTCAAAAATGACTGGCGTCGGTGGACTTAGCACACAAGAAATCAACAGAGTCATGGATCTGGAGTGGGAAGAATCCGTTCAAGCATGGGAATGGCATGCTTTTAACTACGCGAGCGCCCTCTCTCCTCTGCTACCTTATCCTTCTTATTGTGTCAGCCGACGATGTGGATGGTGTCGTTTCATAATCAAGCCCGGTGAAATTATCACAGCCAGTAAGTTGTACAACTGACATTCCAACATTGGCCCATCTTTCTGACATTACCTGGCGATAGGGTCTTCTGGAGGGACCGAGTCTTCGGATTTTGCATTCGGCGGTTCTTTTGACGACACCGAGTTATTTGCAACCTTTAAGCGATGTGAAAGCGATCATGATGCGTGCGCGACAACAGGCTATCATGTCGAATGTTCTGCCATTGCCTCACATCTGGGTCTTCAGAAGAACGACTTCTTGGATGTCGCTCGTTACTCTTATGAGCCATCGTCCAAAGAGGATGGACGCCGACACGAGTGGATTTTGAACCACTTGCACCAGGTAATGAGTAAGAAGTTCGCAAACCTCCCGACCGAGATTTTGTTCATGATAAACAATCATCTCATTTTGCATTATGCGATCTCCTCGCTCTCTGATTTTCGTCAACCCAACCGATGCACGATTGAGCCATTAAAAGATGTCTGGGCAACCCACTTCAGCCTAAACGGCACCGACTATATAGCCTCATTGTCGAATATACCACGGCCTGGAAGTCGGCTGCTCTGGAAGGCCTCCGATATCCGCGAGGACAATTATCTTTATATATCAGATGACCATTTAGGGATCAGACAGATTGTCAATAGTTCCCAGGTGATGTCGGCTGAGGGGCGACACGGTGGCTGGTGGCGTACGTTCCCCATCGTGAGTCCGATCCTCACCTTCTCTGATGATGTGAGTTTATCTTCCTTTTAAGAACATGACATTCTTACACATAGCTAGGGCCTTAAACTGCGGAGTGTCGCGGCTGCTCCATTGAATCCCACCATCTGTTGGCCGTATCCGATGACGCCAAGATCATTGAAGAGTATGGCCTACCATGTAACGAAAAAGCCTTCCTCGAGCTTGGATATGACGATAGAAGCCCGTATGGTAGATTTGAACTTCAACCAGCCTGGCATCACCGCATACTCGACGTGTTGGTATGAAGACCGCCTTATTGACATCCATGCACATGAGTCTGGAGAGTCTCTTGACTTTTACCACTCGCTCGACCAAGATGTGAGGACCAGATGGCCGAGCGCGAAGGCAGATGGTATTTCTTCAGTGCCAGCTCCTTACTGGACTTATCATCCGTTAAACAGCGGCGAGAAAATTGAACAAGTTTGGTTACGTACAAAGAACGAGCCAGAAGAAGGTAACGAGTCAAACGAAAGACAGCAGAAGACGAAATCGTCTCCTAAGGAGATTGCTATAGTTGTAAGACCCAGTACTCTCCTCTTCCCTGCAAGCTTGATGCTGAAATCCTAGTAGCTGCTGACCAGTCATTCACGAACGTTGGTTATGGGAAGGACTGGTGCAATACAGAGCGAATGGAAATGCATTGCTCAAACATCGACAGGATCTTCGATGCGAGTGTTCTTTCACCCTAGTTTGGACGGTGTTTCCCTATTTGCGACCCCGACAGTAGGTGGTAGTGGTAATGATTTTACACCAGCGAAGTTTTCGACCTGGCTAGACGGAGAACAAAAGCCTACCAACTCAGAAGCTTCGCTTGACGGAGTCAAAGAAGTTGTGGTCTGTAAAGATGAGGCCAAGGTCTCAGGGCTGTTGTTTCAATATGCGGATGGCAAGCAGGCAGCTGTTGGACGATTTCGCCTCGATCGTGTCGAAGAGCCTCTATCAGTTTCTGGTTTATCGTGCCTATATACAGGATCTCGATTGTCTGACGAGGGGGATTCGGTTGTGGAAGCGATAAGTCTCTCGAACCTTGGGCATGAGGAAAGCTTGGAGTGGAATAGGATGCCATTAGAGGGCATCCTTACATGGAAAGCTGTGTCGGACAAGTCAGCAGATTACTCGGACCCAGAGTCTTGAGAATGAGTTTTCACATATGGCCTTTCCCATCTGAATATGGAGGTCGATAGTGAATGAGGGCTCAACGGAACAAATTATTATAGCAGCACAACTTTTTGCAGCTGATTCAATGAAGTTGGAAAGTTGAATGCTGTCTTTGTGCCTTCCTTACCTCAGATTCATTTGCTTCCTCGAGAAGGTTCCTTCCGCGCGTTAACACTAATGAATTAAACCAACCAAGATGGAAAGAAGCTGGCTTCTTATGCTTGAAAAAGTCATCTTGTATAACTCATATTTAGACTTCGGACTTAAAGTAAATATATAGTCCTGACGGTATCAGGGCTAGATTGTGGAAGAAATGTGTTCTTTCTAAAAGCTTAACTTTCTGATGCTCGATGCTTCTTTCTCTATATAGTTCCTTCCTCGCTTTGTAAAACTTGGCAGGAAGTATTCTTGCCTTCTCCTACCACTTCCGTATGGTACCTACCTTGTGATTGTCGACCAAACTTCCAGTTGCAAACAACTCTTTCGATTCTTTGCCTCTCTGCCGAACTCTTCTCATGCACTTCACCAACTTCAACTTCGCCATCCAGCATAACACATTATCGTTCAACTTGATAAGCCACTCCCCAGATGAATGATTCATTCGACAAGCGGCCTACAGAGGCTTCGACTAGTCAGCCAAAGTTTTCAGGTCCCTTACTTTTCTCCTGTTATTCATTTGAGGAATCAATTGTGTTCGGCATGAGAGCTCTATACTTGAGAGAGCGCTCTCCTTTGCTATACAATTTCTTTATTTTCCACCTAGTATCTACCACCTGTCCACGATACAGAAAATTGGCCGCCGTGTACCCGCACGCATCAACCGGGGTCGACTTTAAATAGAGGCTAAGTGCATAGCGACAAGTATGCCAAGTCTCAGCGGCTATCATCTTGGCCAGATCATTACAGTATGTGCCGCAATGCTGCTCGAGTCTTCGATGAGATGATATTAACACAAGACATGGCATTAGACAGACTGAACGACGCTGTCCTGAATTACATACGATCAGCAATAGCGGCACGGTTCCCTCTGACTGCGAGAAAGACATTCAAAGACAAGCTTTATATACCAACCGCCTTTTTAATCAACCTCAAAAGCCTCTCCTATTTGCTGCATGTTAATTCAAAGATGGTCTACGGCTACAAAGGGGAAATTGATACTTATGCTGCAGTTCAAGACATTCGGTAGAGACAATGTATGCCTATGCCAAGCCATTCAGTTCAATATGGACACTCTATTTAGTTTGTATTTACACTACCACTTACTTGCCAGCAGCAACCTAGCTAAAGCATTCTGTGGTTCTGTTTTTTACGGGTGAAAGTGTATCTTTCTGCATGAAAAAGAGCAATTGAAGTACAAGCGTTCCTTTTGATCGAATGAGGTTCTTGTGTTATGTGTTGGCGATGGCCTTCCTAGTGATATCCTGCCAGTTTCAGGGTTCTCTAACCAGTCAAGTTCTTACCGCCATAATGTTTTTGCATAGAGTCAGTACTAGTAGGTATTTAAGCTAGTTTAGACCGGGATTAAACTTTCGGCAGCTTAAAATTAGATGTCGAGTTCAGGTAATATAGGTTGCATTAATGATCACTACCTCTACTATCTCTCAGTTTCTTAACAGCCAACTATTTTTGGCATCAGATAAGAATGCGGCAATGTCGCAATGCAAATATTTGTGCTATTATATGATCTGCGAGTCATTGATATCATGCTCATTAGGTACAATCACATGTTGGGAGATGTGTTGTGTTTTGCAATTACGTCAATCAATCGTAAACGGCATTTCCAAGTGAGCCACAGCATAATGAATGGTACAGTACCTAGAGACAGCATAATAAGCTGTTCACTCCATCCCAACTTTCATTCATCATAGACATCCACTCTCATCTCATCACCTGATTTCAGTGATATTGTTTGATACTCGCCTTCTGCTTCCTCTGTTGATTACCTAGACATTGGCAGTGCAGAGGTCAAGATGCCTCAAGACAACATGGAAACCCCCCACGTCACGGTCAACGGAATCAATGGCCATTGCAAACAACGCACATATGCCCAAGTCTGCGAAACTCACTCCAAAACGCCAATATATGAGATTCCGGGTACCAAAGACGAAAAGCTTAGTCCTCTCCAAAAACACGTCCAGTTCTGGGACCGCGACTCTGATGGTATCATCTGGCCCTTGGATGTCTACAGCGGCTTCCGTGAGCTCGGTTTCGGCCTCTTCTTCTCAATAGGCTCCTTCCTCATCCCCATTTTCTTTTCGTACCCTACGCGTCTGGGACACAGTTGGATGCCGGATCCCATGTTCCGTATCTATGTCAAGGACATCAACAAGGCCAAGCACGGTTCCGACAGTGGGATATACGATTTTGACGGAAACTTTAACCAGGAGCGGTTTGAGCAGCTATTTGATCGGTTTGACTCTTCGGGCGAAGGAGGGTTGACGGCTAATGATTTGCTGAGGTTATGGAAAAAGGATCGATGTGCGGCTGATCCAGCAGGCTGGAGTTTTGCTTTCATGGAGTGGTGGACGACCTACGTCCTGTTGCAAAAGGATGGACTTGTGCATAAAGATGACTTGAGGGCATGCTATGACGGGAGTCTCTTTTGGCACATCAAGAATGAGAGGGAGAAGAAGGACGGCGGTATAAACAGGACAAGTTTTAGCATGAGGAGCTTCTTCACTTGGCACTAAACAACAGACTTGCAAATACACCCAGTCGTTCTGATTCATGTTCGTTATATGTATAGTGAAAACCTCATACATACATGCTCAACTGCCATCAGATTGTCCTGTGACTGCCTAGTCTAGATGAAGGTGTTGAATCATAAGAGATCAAGATCAATACCGAAGCAATTTTTGCTCAATGGTTCAGAATTTGTAACTCATCGATTTTATTTAAATTTACCTTTTTGACTATTTCGATCGAGGGTTGGGTTCTGGTCGTCTCAAACCACCCTTTTGAATCTCTTGTCTCATGTTTGAGGGTGCCCTCGTTATCTTCATCTCTGTCGTAGCCGCTTCGCTTCCTATCAGCGCTTCTCTTCCGTCGTGAAAGCAACTCGTTAAATAGCCTCTCAATCCAGCTGCCCTATACCAATCATACCCACGGCACTCTTTTGGAAGGTCTTCCACCAAGTGGGTTCGTCCATCATTGTTTGCACGTTCTAAAATCTCTTTCTTTTGATATGGGCCCAACACTTCTCTTGGTCTCCGGGGAATCTTGACTCCTGCCCTAACATGAAAGAGGAAGGGGATATAACAAAGGGGGAAACAATTCCAATAACTTATTTTCTCGCAACCACAATCTCCGCCAAATTAGCTGGCACCGCCGTTCTGTGCGCCTAGGCTAGCAGCCATAGCGGCAGCCTGCTGCTGAGCAAGAAGCTGAGCTTGCTGAGCCTGTTGAGCCTGCTGTGTGGCAATCTCATCAGCCTTGACCATCACGTTCTGAATCACGCTCTGGTCATCAGCTGTGAGGTGTCCAGCCAAGCTGCCGTAGAATTGGGGCTGCTCTGCTTGCATTTCTAAAACGGGTCAGCGATATACAGCTTCATATGCGCATTCAACTTACTCATCAAAGTATTACGGAACAGTTGGTAAGGCTCAATCTTGTCAAGCGGCGACTCAAGCAAAACAGAATCTTCCCCAAGATCGTCTTCCTCGACATCGTCGATCGCTCGGCTGAACTTCTGGGCCTAGCTTTGCATTAGTAACCATTGCAGAAACAGCGAGTAGTGCGCGTTCAACATACCTCCTCGTTAAGGAAGTTGAGGTAAGCAGTGCTCTCGTCCTTGGACTCGCCAGTCTCGCCAGTCTCTTCCTCCTCTTCTGCGTTCCAGTTGGCCTCGTCATCATCCCACTCATCTTCCTCGCCGTAATCGTAGGTAGACTCGAGGTGGAAGTCATCACGGAGAGCTTCATCACGGTCTGTCACTTTATTAGTTTCGGACTAACTGTACTCAAAATCTTATTGAACTTACTCTTCTGAGCAGCAGGAAGAGAGCGGAACAGCTCAGTGATGCCCTGCAGCAATCGAGGCCAGCCAACAGACACACTTTGTGGGACGTGCTCGGGGTTCAGGCTGAGAAGAGCTGAGATAGCAACGATGCACAGCTTCTTGTCGTGAACACGAGTAAAAGCCGTCATACTACCGAACCAGAGACTGAAGAAGCGGTTTGTCCAGCCCTTGTTCTCAAGAACCTGGAGAGTAAGAAGAGGGTTGTAGTGGATTGAGTTGATCACCATCTCCATTAGGTGAATACGATAGCTCTTGACCTTGATATCCTGGTTGGCCAGAATAGTCATAGCAATGTTGATGAAACCCTCAACGCAGCTGTCGATTTGGCCCTTCAAGCTAAGCATCATGGCCTCGGCCAACTTGCACGCACATATCCTCTCAACCCCACCCTGGATGCTATCGGTGAACATGTCAGCAACCATAGAGTAAAGAGCTTGAGTGTACTCGGGCTTCTGAGCTAGCTGAGGAGCACCGAACTGAACAAAGTTGTCCAGAGCTGGCAGCATGTCCTCGAGGTAGTACTCAGCACCAGCCTTGAAGGTAGTGTGAATCAACTCAAAGGCCTGCCACATAGTAGGAGAGATAGACTTGGCAGCAAATGTGCAGCTGTCAATGATCTCAAAAACTTCATTATAAAGGTCATAGAGCTTATTCTCCAGAGTGACCTTGATAACAGGCATGAGGACAGCCTCGATATGAAGCAGAACATCGGGGGTGCTCTCAAGAGTGAGGATGAGAGTACCGATAGTTTGCAGAACACCGAGGGCAGTGATGCTTTTGTCGTCATATTCATTATAAAGTTCGCCATCATCGCCAACCTTGCTCTCTTTCTCAAGAAGCTCGCGGACAATTCTCATGTACGTGTCTCGTAGTTGTTCACTAAGAGCCACAGCGAAGGGAGTGAGCTCGGTGGCAAAGACCTCAACAAAGTCCTCCATGACGTTCGCAAGCGCATCGATATCAGCTTCGTTAGCAAGCTTGAGAAGCTGCTGCATAATGGTAGGGATATTCTGCTGCATGCTCGTTCGGATGATGTCGTGTCGAATTAGAGGCTGAAGGGCGAGCGCGGCGGTGACACGGACGGGGAGGGCAGGGTCGGCCATACAGTCCAGGATGTGTCGATAAATGGTGAGAAGGTTGTTCTGGTCTTGGAAGTTGAGCTGCTCGAACTTCTCGATGGTGTCACAAGCACGAGCGCGGAGATAACCCTGAGAGCTGGTGAAGTCGGGGAAAACGTAACGGACAAGGAAGTATTCAACCTGGTCCGCGATGGGACTTTTCTTGCCCAAAATAACAGGAGCCAGGGTGGCGATCATGCGTAGTGCACCCTCCTTAGCAATATGGTTCTTCTTGTCATCTTCGGCCTGTTCGTACTCGTTGACAACAGCGTTGACAAACTTGAGGATCTCGAAAGTCTCCTTGCGGCGGTTCTTGGTGAGATTGACGAGGAAGTTCGTGGCAGCGACATCGGGAGCAGACGCTTCCTCGAAGTAGTTGAGCTTTCGGTGAAGATACTCGTCAGGCTCATCCTCAAATTGCTCGACATCCTCCTCGGTGAGGCAGAGGACGGGGAAAACGAAATGAGTAACCAGGTTGGTAAGGTGAGGCTTGAGGTGTGCCCACATCTCCTTGGGACGGACTGACTCGTCGAGGAAGACAAGAGTGTAAGAAAGACAAGGCCGGCTGAGCCAAGATGTTTTGGCGACCCATTTCTCGATCTCCTGGAGGTAGTGCTTGAGGATTTCAGGAGCAATGTTGGCGGTGAAGTCTTTAGCGAAAGCGAGCGCTTCCTCGCCCTTGCCTGGGCTGGCAGGGTTGCCGTGTCTGTAAGAACTGTGTTAGTGTGGAATCACCAGTGTCGAGAAGGTATGAGTGGTGTTACCGGATAAAGAGACGGTTCAGGTTGAAGAAAGCCCATTTCTTAGCCTTCCACCAGTGATGCTTCTCGCGCTCGTGCTGGTCGCCCTGCATGGCACTGGCGGGACACGTCTTGGAGACGGTGTGCAAGAAAACAGTGCACCAAGCGATATTGACATCGCGTTGTCGTAACGTGGGGGAAAGCTCCAACTGTGAATGGGATCAGTATAGATTTCTAGCAAGACAGAAGTGTTGTTCCGGTAGGTGCGTACCCATGTCGCATGTTTATAGGCCTTCAAAGCGAGGTGAAGCATCTCACCAGCCTCATCGCTCTCCTGGTTCACCAACTCGTTGCAGATGGCTAGAAGACGAGGAAAGCTTGCCTCGACGATTTGGTCAAAGTGTTGTCGGTCGTCGCTATCGGTTGACTTGTAACGGAAGGCGCGGCAGATAGCGAGCAGGCACTGTAGACCGGCGAGGACAGAGCCAGGGTTATTTGTGTTCAAAAGCTCAAGGGTGAAGTCCATAAATCTCGGCCAACGAGCGGGGAAGTCATATTGGAGGATTCGCTGGAGGACGGGGATGAGCTGCTGGCGGACGAGGCCTTCGGAAGCAGCGAGAATCGGCAGAAGGCGGTCTCGTACGCGAGCCTTTTCATCTTCGGGAATTGGGTTCGAGGGGGGCTCGGTAGAGTACCCCTCGTTGTTATACCATGAACGGTTGACACGGTTCTTTACGTAGATGACAGCTAAAATAAAAAACGTCAGAGCTGGACCAACGAAGCAAGTAGGAGAGCTTGGATAGAGGGGCACAAATATTGGATCAACGTACTCGACAGACGAACGCTGGCCTCCTGTTCGGCTTGTAGGATATCGAGCAGACACTCGAGGAAACCGGGCTGTTCTTCAATCTAGACAGTGCAGCAATGTAAATCAGCATATTAGTTCTCCCCGAGATTTGGGATTTGCGCATGGGAGAGGCAGCTGAGTCGTCAAGTTGAAGTAGTGAGCGCAGCGATATACAAAACGGCGAGGGCATGTGAGCCAAGCACCATACCGCTATAGTTAAGCAGATGACTTCGCAATTCTCCAACGACACCCAACCGCAACAAAGAGGTTCCCTTGACACAAAGACGCAAATGCAAGACGCACCTGTTTTAACTGAATCTCAGCACGCCTTCGGCTGTCTGCATCATGGTCCAAGCTAGCGGCGAGCAAGGACCTCACAGCGGCGGTATCCATGGTGAAGGGTGGATATATAGAGAAGTCGACGTCGAGGCCGAAGAGGATAGGAGTGTGTGGTGGAAAGAGAGGCGGACGAAAGAGGCGGAATCAGGATCTGTCAGGTCTGGATAAGAAAGGCGAGCGGCGGATGGCGGGGCATCTAGAGACAGCCCAAAAAGCACAACACCCAAAAGAAAAGCACAAAGTCCACTCCAGCTAGTTCACAGTCCGAAATGGAAGGCCACGAGCCACGGTGTGATGCAGGTCCGGTCTGAAGTCGGGGATCGAAAGTATTCGCCTCGAGAAGTCAGAGTGACTTTTTTTTGTTTAACAAGTTTTTTTTTTCTTCCCTGCTTCCCTTTTGCAAGAGCTGGAAATAAATTATTAGGTCCCGATGGACGATGCCAGAGGCCCAAAAAGTTGTAGTCGGGAGAAAGTAGCACCAGGGCCGTCCGTGTGTGCGAATGTCCAGGGGGTTCAAAAATTGGAAAGATGGGATACGGAGATTCTGATTGGGACTGACCAAGGTAGGGCTCCAGTTCCAGGTCTAGTACATACCAGGCAGCGTCAATACCAGCCAGCCAGTCTAACTAGGGGAGTCAAGGATATATCAGTAAACTTGACCTCTACGCTTTGAAGAGAAAAGTAGATTGAAAAATTGAGAATTACTCTGGACTGGCATAACCTGACTTGTTTGATCTTGTCTTTTTGGCTCTCAGCAAATGAGTTTTTTTTTTAGTTTTTTTTTTTTAATCCTCCGAAACCAGTTCAAGTCCGACCGACTTGTGTGTGGGACTCAATTCGGTCACTCGGCGGCGGAAGCTGGAGACGGCGTCGGGACGGAGTCGAAATGAACTGGAGGAGCGGCGAAGAAAACAAACGCACACTTTTTTGACTTTTCAGCGGGTCCGGCTGGTCTCTTTTGTTTCCTTTCTTCGGTAGATGATGAAATCTTGGTAAGGATCTGGATGGATTGACGGACGTATATCTGGGCACTAAGCAAGGTGTAATAAAAGCGGATAATCAACAGCGTTGATGGAGGAGATATCCGTAAAACACAGTTCATTTATTACCTATAGGACAGATGAAACAGCTATCCATCCACTGCCTGAAGCAAACGCAGCCAGCAGAAGGAGCACATGATATTCACGGCTTCAAGGTGAGGTTACCTTAGTACCCACCCACCTACCTAGGTACTAAAGGAAATCACAACAAATGTCAGAAACATGGATGGATGGCAGGCAATAAGAAGGCCAAGGCAGGAGTAGCTGCCAGATGTAATGCAAGGGTTCTCATGTTCAACAAGTCAAAATCTCGAGTCAAGGTAAATTAATGTTTTGAGCCAATGAAGAAGGTACCTCACGACGCACAAAATCTTGGCGTCTTGATCAAGTACTGTACTCTGTACTTAAGCACCAAACCGAGCACGAGTATGCCACGAGCAAAGCACGCGGTCACCCATGATAGGATTGGCGATCACTCTTTTTTTTTTTTTCTTTCTTAGGGTCGAGACTTATTTTGTTTAGGTCGGGACTTTTCCCCGGAGGATAATGCCCTGATAACCAACCACAAGGGCCCTGAAATGACCCCTGGCATCCAATCCATCTACATATCCATAATAGAGACATCCATTGTATCCATACTAGACTAGCAGAAAGTGGGATGTTGAATACTGCCAGTTGTCGAGCAAGCATATGATATGTCTCTTTCTGTTGCATTGTCGACCTGTCTGCCAGTCAGTCACATGGAGGCATAACAAAACCCGATATAAAACAATACCCTAGGTACTGTACTGTACCAAGGTAGCATAAAATGGTCAAAACAGCCAAAACAAATAAATCATAACAAAAAACCAGTCAGATCGCAGGGTCCAGCACCATCAACTTTAGTGCCCCGCCAATTTCCCCCTCACCGCTTTCGCTTTTGGCTTAGAATAGTTAAGTTCCATGTCACTGCAGATGGATGTCGACGACAGGAAACTTCAAGTGCCCCTCAAAACGTCACACTCGTCATTTCTTCATTTCAAGGCTGAGAAGAACTCCAGAATCTTCTGTGCATGGAGAGAAGTGTGACAATACAACAGAACCACAGTTTGGCCATTAAACAAATCTCCTACCAAGCTTAAAACCTCGAGTAAGCTGAAAGAGGTATGAAAGTGCGTGATGCAAAGAGAAATGAAAGACAACTGTGAGACATTAGACTAGCTATTTTAACCTCATTAAGCAGTTGAATATACAGTACCCAGTAGGCCGTCCTTAGTGAGTATCTTGTAGGTAGCTTAAGGTTTGGAAAACAGCAATATCAGATTTCAGCCACACACTAGCACGTGTTCGATAAGCACGCATCGTATTCTGTGAAAATGTGTATATTGATACAGTATGTGTCTAATTACCATCCTCGAGCCATAATGTGGCATGTCGAGGTTCGAGGCTCGCTCAGCCTTTACAAACGATCTGGCGCAGGAGACGCGAGAGTCAAACGCCTCCAAAACACCTCCGGATACCGGTAACGAGTGGAATCTGGATAGTTGGTTGGTTTACCCCGAAACACATTCTCCGCATTGTTAACTGCAGGCTGGATAAATCGAGGTAAATTATAACCATGTATAATGAATGATATTGACTTAGTGTCCCACAACTGTATGGTGGATTTTGACAACATCGCCTCGAACCTGCTTCCCATCGTTTATGATGTTGTCATTTACTTGGTCCCTCGAGGGTCGGCTACATTAGTGAAAACGGCCCTGTCAAGCCCTTGTACTATTGATTTCGTGGATATCTCAAACTCTGTTGAAAAAGGGGGGAGCTCAAAGTACAGCTTAGTTCTCATCAGTTGGCACATGGCATTGCTTAGGCGAGCTACTACAGACAGGTTTGCGGTACTCTTAGTAAACATATGAGGATACAACACTCATGTAACAAACAATTCAATGTCAGCAGCATGTTAAATTAAGTCAACCATTTGCTTTTATGCCACATGCAGTATTTAGCCTAGTCAAAACAGCTGCTCCCTTGGTTCGGGGTAGGTCCTTGCGGTATACATCCACGTATCCTACGCTTTGCTCGAGCCAATCGTAAATCGTCGTATAATTTAGTATATCGTCAGACGAGCCCTCAAATGCAAGCCAGAATCTGGCCTTTAGAAGCAAGATTGAGCCAAAACATTGGTCAGTCAATCGTCTAGACTGCCACCTTCAACACATCTTGGTTTCGAGTTGAAATCAGACAAATTTAGTTTCCGTCGAGATGCACTGTCGAATAAACATCCTGATCAAACGCTGACGAAGCTGAAGAGGGGAGCGATAAGTCAAAGGTCAAAGCGGAGGTCAGACAAGAGTGAGATTCGTCTCGAGTCCAATCAGAGGTCGTGTAAACCCAATAGCTGTGTCCATGATTCTGTTTCTGAACAAGAGGCTGGCCGAAGTCAATAGGGGCGTTAGTGACAATAGTCTCAACTTTCAGTTGTCTCAGTGGCTGACACTTTCATGAGCTGCAGATTGATCGATGTTGCAGTACAGGGCCAAACAGAGTAAGACGAGAGGAACTGTGTAAATCACATTACCCCCTCATTGATTCCTATAACTGTCGACCTTTCTTTTTCTCATTCTCTCCTCAAACTTTCACCTTGCTGACCCGAGACTATTGACAGAATTTCACAGTACTCTTCTATACAAGATGGCATCATCAACACAAACACTCACTAAAGGCGCTTATGCCCCTTCGGGTCCCAATGACATACGAGGTCCTTGCCCACTCATCAATAGCCTCGCAAACCACGGGTATCTCCCCAGAGATGGCCGAAATGTGCGTGTTGAAGAAGTCCTGGCAGGAATGGACGCCGTCGGACTCTCCAAGCCTCTTGGTGCGGCCTTTGCCAATCCAATCTTCCAAGAGCGTGCGCCCTCGAAATTCCACAATGATCCCGTCATCGAAAGGTCGTTTCTGCAGAAGCTGTGGCAGACGGTAACTGACCCTTGGTCCGTCATGGGGAGATTTGGCATGCGCAAGCCAGGACAGTTTGACTCGGAGGGTCACAGGGTTTTGAACCTGGATCAGCTTGGCTTGCCCAATACAGTCGAGCACGACATATCCTTGACCCGTCGGGATCACCAACAGGGCGACAATATCACTCTTCAGAAAGATCTCGTCGAAGATCTTCTTGCTAGCTCAAAGGATGGCAAGGTTATCACGGTTGATGATCTCGTTGAGTTCCGCAAGAAACGCATCGCTAGGCAGAAAGCAGATAACCCAGATGTTCAGTATGGGGTATTTGAGAATGACCTTGCATGTGCTGAGATCGCGTTGATACTAAACGTTATTGGCACCGGAGACAGTGTGGACTGTAGCTATGCCAAGGCTTTTCTTCAAGAAGAAAGGCTGCCCATCGAGGAAGGATGGAAGAAGAGGTCTCTTGGTATAGTTGGATTGATCACCGAGAGGAATATGGTCAGAAAGATGGTGGGACTGGAGTTCAAGTCTCAGCAACCCTAATATCACCTTGTTGTTTCGACGTCACAGCAGCGAACGATGCTATCTAAGTCATGGCGGGTCGTGAGACAAAGAGAGGAGGAGATGGATGTAGTAGTGAGATATCAGATTAGCAGAATGATGAGTAACTTTATTATCATTATCTCAATTCTTCCCATTACCCCCCCTTTGATAAGCAGTTATTCATGAAATTACAATTCCTACCTCTCATAGTACAGTTATTTAACCTAGGTACTACGTAATTAGTACCTAGGTAAGTATGTGCTCTCTTCAATTGCACGAAGCAACTATCAAGCTACTAACATAACTACAAATCTCAACAAGGCTTGCAGGTTTACCATTGCTTCCAAAGAAAGAGTCTCACTGACAGAGCCGTACTTTTCACTTGTCGCGCAAGTTTGATACAATGGGAGTGGTCACGCGTGGGTTGTTACGGGAAGCTGCAGTCTCACCGACTCATTCAAGTCCGGGCTTCTTCCTGCCAGATGCAGTCAGCCTTGACATCCAAAGCAACTGCACAAGACGGATCGCATCTCCCCTAAAACACCACACGGGGTCTATAGATCTTGATTGATCCTTCAACCATTCTCCAGGTACTGGCCTACCTAATATCCCTTCTTGATCTGACTGATTCGACACGATATGTCTTCTCCCATGCACGCCTCCGGGCCATCAATTGTGGGTGGCATTGCAAAGTCGCGACAAACAGCTATCCTCAATTTACTTCTGCTTGTGTGCCGGCATGCTGAAACACGAGGCATCCCTCCATCTCGATGCTTTGTTGTACCAGCAAACAGCTCGACAGGCCCCATGCCTGTATTTAAGCCTGCGCAGCCACCCGTCTCGACCCTCCACCCAGCGGCCCATGCTTGTAGGAAAGCATCACGGCAAACGACCACAGTCGGTCGAGTTTCCTCCCAGAGCGAGTAATGTCAAACAAACAGAATCCTATGCGGTCACACCAGTACCTCAACACAGCAGGGGCATGTTGTCGAGTGCAGCATCTATCGAATCTTCGACCAGGCATGCTAGCACGATATGCAATCACCCAACTGTGTCTCGTCTGCTTCGTCCGTACAAATCAAATCATCAACAAGGTCATAGGCGCAAAACGCTTCGTTCTCACCTTGGAGAATTGAACAAACTGAGACCAAGAAGTATCAAGGAAGAAGACAGCGTACATGCCAACAGCGGCAAAAAGTCGTCATATGTAAGCAGCTATGTGTCTTGGTCTGAATCAATCGTACCATGGTAAGTTTTAAAGTTCAGTCATTATTATTGATGGTGCACACCGATATGTCGGCATCAACACCACAAACAGACCAAGTCCGGAGCAGTACAGCTGCTCTCCCTAGCTCTCGGCCACCCGCAGACGTCGAAGCGCAAACTATCCTAACAATGCCTCACATGCCATGATATGGACGGGTTCGCACAGGACCAGATGACCCTCTGCATGCGCTCGGTGAGTCGTGTTTGACATCTCCGCATCTGATAGCTCTACAACTACTGGTATAAACCAAGTATGTTCGACTAGACGGTCGACCTCTTAATCAATATTAAGTACTCTTCATCACTCCCAAAGATTTATCAGCATCCGGAAACATTCACCGCAACGTCTTCACGTCCACCGTCTACATCATGATTTCCCCAGTCAAACTTGACTCTTCGCAGACTTTCGCGGTTGGAGTTGAACCATCACCTACCGTGTCTGGCTGCAGCTCGGAACCGCCTCGCTATGAAGTCTTTCACATAGAGCATTCCCCAAACGTTCATAAGATCTTTATCCCAACCAGCTTCCCTCAACCAGCTGGCTACCTTTACTATGTCACAGACTTCTCTCCTCAAGACCCTCCGCAAACCGCAGTCCCTCTCGTGGCCGATGTTCTCAATTCCCCAGAACACATGGGGGATATTCACCAAAGTCAATTCGTTGGCTCCATCGCATCCCAAGATCTTGATCGTGCGCGAGCCATGATTAATGACCATTCGAGGCTACTCAGCCCTAGCGATTCTGTTCTTCTTCCCAGTCAGGTGACTGGTTGTGAAGTTTGGGTCCGCGCCGTCGTTGCAATGCTTCTTGATGATGGCATTCTTCAAGCGCCTCCTCCAGAACCTGCAACTACAGGCGGACATAGACTTCCCAGACATCACCATACAGCTCATTGTATTCACCAGCGACTTCACTCCTATCATCCTTACAGACGTCGTACCCGGAAGACCGTCGACCGGGGTCATTGAGCATGCATGGTAGGAAGAGAGAATCTGGACAGGCCTTCAAAGTTTCAGTATTGGTTGGCAAGGCTGAGCGGCGCATTGGTATTTCGAAGAGCAATTGGTTGACGTTTCTTTATCTCACTCATGTTGACATGACCGACACTTGTGTTCCAAACAGACTTTTGCAATAGTAACAGTTCATAATCTTCTTTCCAACATTCAGGTCCAACTGAATGAATAAGCAAGCAACCTCTTTAACTCCTTGTATCTCCAATCAACGACAAAATCCTGACAAAACAGTAGAAGAGACGACAAAGCACAGCACAACATGACGGCCAAAACGACTATATCCATGGATCCAAGGTTAAAAGAAAATAAAAAAATAGAATATAAACCACAGAACGGCCGCCTTTGAACCCCACCACTCTTCCTCCTGCGCCATCCATACTGCTATCGAGGCACTGCCAAACCGAGGGGGTGCAGTTGCGATTTCGGTATCAACATATTCCAGGTCTCCGGTTTTGAGCAGGTCCAGTGAAAAAGAAAAACACAGTGTGTTGCTTGCAAATGGTGCGATACTGTCCATAGTGGTGCGATATTGAGACAATAAGTCCAGAGGTGAGAATTCCGCAAGCTTTGTGGATCCCAAAATGCCGAATCATCAAGATTACCAAGTGGCCAGTAAGGTGTAGCAAAAATCCAGGTTTGGAGAAGTTGACCACCCCAGAGAGGATTTAAAGTAGCATGAATCCAGAGTCAAAGCGAGAAGGGATTCTGCAGAACCAGAACAACAAGCGTTTCATATTGCAGGCAATAGGATAGCAAGTTGCAGCAATCCGAGGGCGCGGGGTAGGAATGATTTCAAGCAGGTAGTCATTGAATCACCTTAGATGCATGTTACCTTGACTCCTGTGCAGTGGCATGCTCTGGCTTTTGAATTGTTTTTGTATTCCAAGCAACCCATTGCGGACGCAGATGGGTGCGAGTATCGTCCAAGACGAACGTGAGCAAACCTCGGCTGAGGTAGGTAAACATCCAGATAAAAGCACAATCCTGATGGAATGGGTCCATTCCTTGGTAACGTATGGAGGCAATTGCCCAGGGAGTTGCTCAGGTAAATCCAAGTATATCCAGGGAGATCCAGAAGAAGTCTGTGTCCAGGTATTTCAAGTTTGCGCGCCTAGCTGCTTGAGTCAAGTCTGCCGAGTTAGTGTCTTTGCGATTCATATCAAGACAACATCCATGGAAAGTCCATCAGTGGAAGGAACGTGGAAATAAGGGAGCAAGGGAAGCAAAAGATCCTTTGAAAAGGTTGGCTAATATATACAAGCTCATTCGAACTCACCTTGCTGTCCGGTTGCCGGCCTCTGCCAATTATTATTTCAATAAACGCCGCGTCTCGACGATGCTTCACATCGAAGAATCCGAGGGCCAAAGACATTGGAGGAAAAGAGCAAGAACCAGCCAGATCCAGGTAGAATGGAAAAACAGAATACTTCCCCTGAGAGCGGATCCGGACAGCAAGGCTATAACATGAGATACCACCCCAAATTCACCTGGTAAGGGATGGTTCCCTTTCCTTTTCCAACCCAGCGCCGTGTCCCAGTGTAAAACGTATGCAGCATGGTCTCATCCGTGTGGCAATAATGTGCGTAGTTGATGAGGTCGTCAATCCAGGTAAGGCTCATCCGCAATGCAAGGTCGTCCGTCATAAAAAGTAAAGAAAAAAGGCACCAAAGGTATGCGTCTCAAAAAAGGTCCAGTTCGTGTGTCCAGGGCATCATCGATAGCAATAATAGTTGGTACGTCCAGGGGTATTATCGACTCCAGGGAATCCAGGTTTGTAGATGATAGAATCAATCTCCAGAAAGACGGGATGGGATACCTTTCCAGTGGGAAACTCCTGTTGAGATGCAAACTTGCAACTCGGTGGTGGCACCAGCCAAAGAAAAGAAATCTGAAGCCTCTGAAGGGGTCCTATCCGGAAGAAACAGAAAAGAGGAGGAAAGAGTCGTTCCAGTGGGAAAAATAAGCCGTACTCCATGTAATCGGGTCATTATGCAGAAATCATCACACTCGCGAAAACGTCGGGGCGTCTCGTCAAGCTTAGGCAAAGGGAAGGGCACAAAGATCCGGCCTCGGCACTCCGGAAACACACCTTTTACCGGCGATTGGAGCGGTGGTGACGGTCGGAGCTGTGCCTGTCGCTCTCTCGTTCACTACGTCGGCTGCTGGAGGCGCCACTGGGATTTGTTTGAGTATTTGTTGGTGTCGCGGAAGCGCGAGCGCGGGGGGTTTCTTCATACTGTGAGGCCTGGGCATATCCTTGGGCTGGTTGACCTGCTAGAGCTCGATAATCAGTACGTCATCCTCATGGGAACTTGCCCAACGGGTCCTCCACTATACGCACCACGACCATAAAAGGGATCCTGGGGCTGCATCGTGTAGCCCGCAGGAGGAGCCTGACCTGAATATTGGTAAGCAGCAGTGGCCGGGTAACCGGGTTGCGAAGGTGCGGAAGTGGCATAAGCCTGCTGCTGAGCAGCGGCGGCCGCGGCAGCCTGGTTAGCATAGGCATCATATCCTCTGGGCCTCTGGTTTGTTCCAACGTCCACATAAGGGCTTTGGCCAGCCTGGTAAGGCGTGTTCATGACAGCAGCTGCCGGAGTGGCGCTGAACCTAGTATCCGCCGGAGGAGGAGATTGTTGAGCTTGGGTATAACCGGCAAAACCGCTACTTGAACCGCCATAAGATTGGCTATATGAACCGGCGGCACCAGTGTAGCCGGGAGCACCTGTTCCTGGGTACCTGGGTCCATCAAAGCCAGAGTCACGAGCGTAAGGGTCGTTCGAGTAGGGGCCCTCGGTAGGACCGTGGTGCTGACGCGACTGATGCGTCTCCGAGTAGCGGTATTGCACTACAGGTGAGTTAGATGAGTGTCTCGGCGGTACGCCAACGTTTCTCGAGGCAATAGTACCTCCGGAGGTATTGCGTGAAGTCTGCGCACGCCTTTCACTGTCCCATCGCGCAGAGTCTGCTTTTAAATCCTCAATCATAGCCTGTTGACATATAATTAGTTTATCATCAAGTGTTGATGCATTGATGCAACCCTCACCGTTGTTAGATTCCTGTAGGCCGTGATGTAGTAGCCTTGCACGGCTTGGCCTGTCTGGGGGTTCTGTTGTGATTGAAATGTGAGCCATTTGTTCCATCGTGATGGCGGGGTTCATTATTCGTGGCGTACCTCGTAGTGACCGGGACGCACGAGAGCGTCGTTGCCCAAATAGCGGCAGATGTCGGCCGAGATGACTTCACGGTCGATGCCATCTCGAGGAACGAAGTATTCGTTTTGACGTCCAGTACCGGCAGCGGTTGGGGGAGGGTTTCGGGTTGATCTCGACATGTTGATGTGTGGGGAGGATACGGCCGACGAACAAGTTTGGTAAGATGAGGAAGAAGAGGAGAGGGGAGAGAAGGTCGACGGAAGAGCGGGAGAAGAGGAGATAGACCCGGAAACGGGGGAGGAGGGAGACGACGTGGAGAGAGCTGAGAGGGTAGAACGGGCAGAAAGAGAAGAAGCGGGAGGGTGAGGATGAGGAGGAAGAAAAGGCGAATGGCGGTGGTGGGCGGTGGGCGTATCCTGTGGGTCTATACAATCTATTGGCTGCAGTGGTGGTGGTGCTAGGCGCTGACGAGGGGTTTTCCCACTGGCAGAGTGACTCGCAGGAGACCGTGAGGCCAGCAGACGTCTGCTGGCACTAGCACTGTTACTTGAGCTCGAGCTCAGGTTTGAATTGGACCGGCAGTGGGACAAATTCTGCTGACGGCGAGACGTCGTTGGTTGGAAACGTCGTCTCGGTGGTGGTCTTGGTGGAGTTGCAGGAGGAGGCAGAGGAGGAGGAGGAGCCAGTCCGAAGGCAGATGTTGGTGGTGCTGATGCTGGAGGTGATGGAAAGGGGAAAGAAAAAGGCAGTGGTGGCGAAGAACATGCAGGAGGTTGGTGATGCTGATGCTGATGCTGGCCAAAGCTGAGAGGTTGAGGTTGCTGGTGAGTTGATCTTGATGGGTCGTCACCTGTAAAACCCTGATATTGTTGGGCGTGGTGATGCTTGTGGTGGAGATGGTTCTGATTTTGCAGCAAGCCAAGATAGTACAAGCTGGGATGACCCGGCTGTTCGAGGCCAGGCGGAGACTGTGCTAATCTTTCGTTTATTGACGATGGGTTTTCCTCCTTGGGCTCTTGGGCTGTGATTGAGTCGACTGTTTCTTGTTTGGCACTATCCGTGACGGAAGCTTGTCTCTCTCCTTGACCGAACCCAACACCAAAATGCGGGATCTGCAGCTGCCGCTGCTGCCCTGGTGCGTGGGTGCCCTGATTCTGATCCTGATCCTCACTAGCCTGGTCCTTGTCTGTTCCGTGCTGCCAACAACCCTGCATCCAGTGGCGACCTATTTTGGTGGACCGTTTGACTGCCTTTTTACCGAGGCCAGATGTGGTTGGCACGCCTGGGGCTTCCGGAAGTTGCTGCGCGTGCCCTACAGCGCCGCCTTCTCTGCCTTGCCGGGCTGGGTTCTGGACTTGAGATTGGGCTTGAGCTTTGGCGGTGACAGATGACACTTGGGCACCACGGGAGGCTGGGCGAAAACCTTTGGTTGAGAGGCAGGCTCTTTGTTTTGGTTCCAGTTCTTGCCTTTCTTGTGACTCTTGGACAAGACGGGTTTTGGCTGGCGAGTCACAGCGCAACCCGCCGTATGCTAATGGATGATCAATGATTGCGGTAGCGGCCTCGCCGGATGTCGTTTGTCGATTGAATATGACACCGGCAACCAGGTCTGTTGCACAGTCTTTGGCTCAAAGTCCCGTTTCTAGTACTTTGCTTCTATTCTGTCAGTTGTGGTTTTGAGCCGTGATGTACCGTCCGTGTGGTGTGACAGATGCACTGTAAGCCTCTTTCTTCGTCTTGTCCCATTCAGGAAATGAAAGTATTTTGTCGTTTGGGTCACAACGTGGCTTGTCCCTTGTTTGTGTCAAAGATCGCGGAATTGCGTCAGTTATGGAGTACCTTGGCTCAAATATCAAATCCCGAAAATCTGAACAGGAAGGATCGGTTCAACCCCGTCGTTTATTAGAGATCGAACCTGTCGCTTCCCAGATCAAAGCTCGAAAAGGGCCACGACCTTGCCTGTCCTAGCAACGTGTAGCGTTTGAAAACAGCTACTGATAACCAAACAAGTTGCAGATATCAAAAGCACGCGCGGCAAATGACACTTCCAATGTCGTTTCTGTAATGTCGCGAACAAGGCTATCCCTTGTTTTGACGGTGCCCAACGCCCACTCAAGCCTTCTTGTCCGTTATGGTGGTAAGATAGTTAACGCGATACGCCGTGCTCCAAGTTACGATCGCCCGCAAGCGAAACAGAGGCACCTCGGACAGAACTTGAACAGGCGACATGAAAATCCCTTTCTTCCAAAGGATCAGCACCTTAGTAATGTGATGTCTGCAAAAGAAAAAGAAGTCGAGATATCAAAGCAGCAACGTTGACAATACTATGACGTCTTCCTATCTGGATTAAGAGTATGGTTTCTTGTTTGAGAAGTGCCGCGGTCTGCAAAGCATGGGATCACCTTGTTGAAGTGACAGAAAGTGGACGAGAAAAACGAGTGTCCAAGGTACCATTGTCACATCTCATCATACACTTGACACTGTTGCTTTATACCTAGGGGAAGTATTCGGAACTCTCAGTATGTGCTGATTCAATATCGTGTCTCGACCTTAAGCGACACGTAGACAGATGGAGCTCATTGTCACTCTACTTTGCTGTTTGTCACCTATCGTGAGAACAGCTCTGCTTCTGTTCCCTTGCGATTGCAATGTTTGTTCTTGCCCAAATGTCTCGGAATATTGGGCATCTCTACTCCTGTCGCTCCTTGCTTCTCTATGCCTGTCACAGTGTTGTCGCTGAGCGTGAATTTCGACCACGCCGCCCACAAATGCTAGGCAACGTGTTTCCGCAGCAGCATGCCTGTCAGGTGTCGTTGGATTCCAGCATTGCCTCAGCTGCATTTGAACTTTTTGAGGCCAATTCCTAGTTTGAGTGGCTGACGGTTGGCTTTTCGGATGTGCTCTGGAGGGTGGGTTGGGTAGCAATGCTTGCACCAATTGAAGCCCGAATTCTGCACCCAGGACCAGGTGTTCGATGCCTAAGCTCTGTCGTCCAATCATTCTCTGTCACCAAGGTGTGTCAATGTCTTGGCACTCCACCAAGTCGACTTCTTGGTTTGATGCTCTTGATACCTAGGTACATCAGCAGATTGGTGTTATGGACATGTCTCTGGTCCCTTAGATTGATGTTGACACGCGTGAGCAAGTACTATAAACAGCACAGCATAATGGTCTCATCAATTCGCTGATCCTCCTGATGTATGCTTCGGCTGTTCGCATTGCTTTATCGGCCTGCCATACCGCGTCGGCTATTTTGAATTGTGTGACTAGACAACTGTATCCTCCCTGGCATTTGCATTTATTTGTCTCCTCAAGAGGCTGGGAGATGCCCAATGAGGGCGAGCTGCGGTATCGCCACAGGTGTAATGGTTTAGTCGAGGTTTTAGGGTGTAACTTTGTGCAGAGCGTGATGACGATGATTGCCTATGCATTTTCGGCAGTGTATCTGCGCTCACGTTCGACGCGAGCGTTCACGGAACCCTACATTTCCCTGGCGGCGCTGCCGATGTCTTCACTTTCAGAACAGCTGCGTTGCTATGCTCTGATCCCTGGTTGAGGGGACTGCAAGTTAGGTCGGGAGGCTGGCCATAGATTGCATGGCCGACTGGAGAGACAGATTAGGATAAAGTCGGTATCTATTCTCATTGTGTCCGACCAAGTCAGCCAAATTTGAGCCGGCTTTGACCTTGCTCGAGTTTACCTCCTCGGCCACGTTTTGATGCAGTCCCTTGTGTCTTCAATGCAGAGCTTCGTGCAGTAGATTGCCGTTCAGCGAATGTCGGCTTGACACGTTCCTCGTCCTGAAGATCTTTGGCCATGTGCCAGTCCCCGTGGCTCTGTAGCGCTTCCGGGTCAGCGAAGCTGGCCTTGCAGCGAGAGCATTTGAGAGGGTCGATGGAAAATTGCTTGCTCTGGTCCGTTTCAGTGCTGAGGGCGCTCGCATGCCACAATGATGCGTTAGACTGATGCGAGTTGATATCAGATCCACGGCTGGCCTCATGTCCATACTTGGTAGAAAAACCGAGGCTCTTTTGGGTGTCCTCTGATAGCGTGCGCGCAGTGTTGGTGCTTTGGTTTGGGGCAGATGATTCGTTCGAGGGACTCCCATCATGGTCAGTTGAGGACCTCTTAGAAAAGAACCTTTGAATGCCACTGTCCTCGACACGGCGCTTTTTTGCAAAGGGCTCGGGGTCAGTAGAAGAAGGGCGGCTCTCTGGAGTGGACAAACGAAGCGCTTCTGCCTCCTCCCCTTTAACAAGAAATGCGCCGATGCCCATGTTGCCTTTAATGCCGTCTTCGAAACCTCCTACACTAAGGCTGAGGTTTGCACATGGCCATACACCTCTTCCTTCAGCGATAATCTGTGAGAGGAGGTCTTTAGCTAGTTCGAAGAGACACTCTTCATCCAGGACCCTGCCTTGATGGATAGGCACTTGCCGCGATCGTACTTGCCCCTCGTGACGATGGTGCAAATTCATGGTCCTTGGTCGTCTCTTGTTTTCCAAAACACCCTCCTCCACTAGTCGAGCGAATATGTCAGCTGCGAAGATTCGCAACCATCTTGTTGCTTGCTCCGAAGAATTGATAGTAGGACGGAAGGATTTAGCCGAGAGCATCGATTTGATCTGAGTTCTTGAGTTGACCTCACTCGTATCGATACCTCGAATGGTGTTGAAGATCCAAAGGCCTGTGTCATGTCCAAGTTTCGCCTTCATGCTTGACAAAGGTACATCCAATAGTTCAGTAACACTTTCGGTATTGAAGGTCGACACAATCTGCTCTCCGAGCTTTCCACCCAGGTTTCGAAGCTTTGTAACCTTGAAACCAGCCATGAAAGCCGGCACTGCCCGATTGCGCACAACGGTCTGCTTGTTAGGTTTCTTATAAGCTGAGCCTAACTTGCTGAGTAGCTTGTTGCTGGCTACACCCGCTGAACACGTATAGCCTAATTTTTGCCGCACCTCGGACCTCACTTTGCGGACAATCTCAGAGCCGATCAGAATAGCCACGTCATCCCAATCCGGATCTATTGCTTCTTGTTCGTCATCCAAATCAATCAAGGCGTCTGTTTGCCAGTCGAGCGCAGCAACAGATGGCAGTGGAAGTTTCTCGGTAGGATCGTCATATGGAGGCGGATTCGAGAGTTCTGGGAAGCGCTCTAGGAGGATTGAATGAACCTGTCTTGAAAGATCAAGGAAGACCTCATCTATACTTGCCTTCTCCACCTTCTGCGCGTCAACTGGTAAGGCATCTTTGATACAGGCCAAGATCTTCCTGGATTGAAGTCGGTAAGGATCAAGGGAAACCTTATCTGTCACGATGTTGGCAGCAGCGTCATCGCGGTATGCCCACTTGTCATCACCTTCCCTCCATGTGGCAACATGCTGAGCAATAAGTTCGGGGCACAGCTTCTTTGCTTCTTCGACGTTACAATGGCGTCCAATGCCACACTCGCGAGCAGGATAGTTGATCGCAATGAGTCCTTGCCTGTCAGCACGTTAGTCCAGTCTCGGTGCCAACTTCATGTGCACGTAGGCGACCACTCGGAATCGTCATCCATATACTCTATATAGCTGGCAGGGTGGCAAATAAAGCTCATCACTTTCAAGGGCGGAGGTAATCGCCCCATCTCTCAAGAATGTGACAAGCTTGACGACCAAGGTATGATCGTCCAAGAGGATGCGGCGACAGAACCAAAACAAGGAAGATACAAGATACAAGAAGGGGAGAAAAAGGTTCCGTCCCTTTATTATGGTCTGATCATTTCAGGATCTCCTGCGATGACGATTCTACCAATCCCTAGATGGTAACACAGCGCAAGCCTAGGCGAAAACTGGTCGCAATTGTCCAATCATGATTGCATCCAGATGATAGAATTGAGCGACAGACACGATTCTCAGGCCAAAAGATAGAGACAGAGATCGCAGAATTGAATGCATGTATTATCGTGCAGGGGGGACTTGCGAGAGAGGAGTCAAGGACGAAGTCATAGCATGTTGGTCTCGCATGAAACATTGCGTGAAAACATCCGAACTCACCATTGCTGGACGGCCAACGGCTTGTCTTCGGGAATCCCAAGCCGAACCATTTCACACTGGGCATAGAAAGCATCCAAGTCAATGTGGGCGATAACGCGTAGCGGGTTCGAAGTGTTGGACGAAACAAGCTGCGAGAACTGGCGATACGTAAACTGCGAGCGTCGCCAGCCGCCCTCGTTCAATGGCGATGAAGCCCCGAAGGGACGGCGAAGTGGAGAAGAAGCCATTCGGCTGATTCGTAAGATGGTTAGTGTCTTAAAGATCAAATAATTATTTTTGCATTATGCGACTGCAACAAGGCGGGTGCTTCAATCAGTCTTTTTTCACGGGCGTGATTGCTCGTGTTCTTGTAGGCGGTTGCAGTTACAGTCAAGACGGCAGAATGTGTTTTCGTAGGACCTTATTGGAGTGACCTTGGCTCCCCTGACATAATACGAGGTGAGAATAAACGATAACGAAGAAGTGCAGGCATATGTGAGGATGGAATTTCCATGAGAGTTGACTTAGATGTTGTGAGTGAATGGAAGGAGGAACGCGAGATGCAATAGGCTAATGCTGCCATTAGAAAGATCCACTTTCAGACGGCCTACCCCTTTCAAAAAGAAAAAAGAATAGATTACCTACCTAGGTAGGTAGTTCAGAGGGAGAGATAATTTGGGTTCGAGAGTTGGCATAAAATCGAGCACTCTAATTATATCATTTCTATCTGTCTGCCTAATATTGCAGTCTTTGGGCAGGCCATTTTCGGTTGATTTTTCGTTGAGATATAAGGTTGACTGCTTGCTTGTACCCAAAGCAACGTCATGGACTTAACCAAAGCTGCACCGAGAAGAAACGCCATCACATTTGTCTCGCAGCCTTGTCAACGAATATGATATAGTTTACCTGCATCTAGCATAATCGAATACATGCCTTGTATATACTTTACACCTCGAACTGCTTCATAAGAACCTGGCACTGATAGAGAAATTCGAGCACTCGCCTTCAAAACTGGGGCTAACCTAGACCTTTCTGGCATCAGGACTGTCAACAATTGAAGGTAAAGCATAGATCGTGCTTCTCCCAATATTGGATTAGTGCTATTCTTCTACTACTCAACTTGGCATCTCTGCCGCCATCCTGCTCGCTCCTCCCCCAGAATTCTTCTCTTCGTTGAAGCAAATGTATTCCTGTCTATCACTTCATCCAGCACATACGACCAAAGCTCGTAGAAAATACGGGATCCCGTCCGCTCTCCCATAGTCAAGCTGCGAAGCGCTGGATTAGTAGTTGGGTCGGTGACGACCAGCGAATCCCCGGTGTTGTATGTTTCTTTTTTTGCCATTTTGCCCTTTGCAAGTCAAGTCAATGGGTCGCTTTAGTGAATATTGAAGAAAGAATTGTGGTTGTATCAGTGTTGTTCAAGGACTTGTCATTGAGCAGGGAAATTCTGGATACAGACTCAATAACAAATATCCCCTTAAGCCTTCAGAGAACCATGATCTTGGATTTCGTGACCTGGTTTATGGGAGTATAGAACCGTGGACTGCGAGTTGAGGTGCGACTATTGTACCAAAAAGCTGGCAGTCACAAACGAGCACACTATACTTTCGTCTGATGTTTGTACCCATAGCTGTTGAGTTCTGTTCCTGCTGAGTCCTGGCATCTTCCAGGACTCGCCAAGGTGTATTCTATCTGATAGCCCAGGCCTGTGTACATCACTACCATCGTCGAATGGCCTAAACCCTGTGTAGATAAGTAGACCCGGCTGGCTTGAATAGTCGATTCAAGGTGGTCGGGTTGCTTCAGGCTTTGCAACTGCGTAATTCTCCTTAGCAAAAGACTTAGCGAGGTATACAAATGCCGGAATCTCGTTTCTTGTAGGCTATCGACATTTCACCGATGGACCGTCGGAGGTGTAAGAAAGGTTGTGTTTGGGGCAGGAGCTGAAGGGGCTATGATCATGCCGCTGTTTGCAACACGTCTCGCATACAACAAGACTTAAGATGCAACAGGGTACATCTTGCGAACAGAATGATCTAGACCCAAGGGAATGGATAATGTGCAGGTTTTTGAGTACCATGAAACTGGTGATATGCTTGAGGATGTCACAATGTAGACATTTGTCAGACGCCACCTCACAAACTAAGCTTCTGGTTGTGGGAATATCCAGTGGAGGTAGGGTAACTCGAGATCAAAACTCGGGATGCCAGAGATAAATAGCCCAAGAGTCTGTCTGAACCTGCACAAAGCAGCTACGCCATTTCGTCCCATGTGCTATCAAGAGTCAAGTTTCCTGTGATCAAAGATGGTGAAACGAAACGTATTGAGTGATAACTGTAGCTGCTGACAAGCGCTGGCAAAGGCAACAGGTCAGAAAGTTGGCGCTGTAACACCAAACAGCTCATTGGTCTAGGCAAAAGATTACAGATGTGTTTTCAGCTCATCTGCAGACTTGAGCGGGGTAATAGCCAAGTAGTAGCTAGGAGAACTCAACAAATGGTGCGAGGTTAATAGCTCAAAAGTCTACAGACACGAGAATGGTCTTTGTTCCACCCTTACAATCAACCACGGTCTTGGTTCCCCAAGTCTTGTACACTCGAGACGGAGATGTCGACCGTGTTCCAATTTCCATTCCAACTCACCCGGTGGCCCTTCCTCAACGACGACGACGTCTGGAGCTTCAAACGATACCACGGCAGACTTTCCTTCCGCCTCTCGAATCTTGGTGAACTCCTTCATAGCAGCCTCATTAGCTAGGCGGGGCTGTCCAGCATTGACAACAATGCTCGCGCTTGTGTCAACCCTTGTTCTCCTTTCGGCAATAACGTAGTAGTCGCAAATATCGCCCGGATACCGGCCAACTTTGTCGACTGCGTCCAGCATATCGGCAGGAAAGCCGCAGGTACAGTAATCAAACTGCCAGTCTTCTGCACCGTGTTGAAATAGATTAACCGCCTTATTTGCATCCTTCTCTGTGACAGAGTCATGAGCCGCAGCGCCATAGTTATCCGCATCAAGCTTGACTTTATTCTCTCGGGATCTCGCTCTCCTGATGCCCCCATCCTGATTCATCTGTTCTGGTCTCTTTTCTATCAACTTCTTCTGCTCTTGTTCATGTTCTCTCGTTGCCAGATGATGGATATGCTCGATATGAAGGAAAGGAACAATATATCTGTTGGCAAATTGCTTGGATACACCGAGAAACACAGCGTCGTTGACAGCATCTTGCATCCTAGGAATGTATTCTCCTCTGATCTGGCCATCTCTAGCATAGTCCTCACTGACGTACACAAGTACCTTGGCTTTGAACCACGGAGAGCGTCTTGCAGTCTTGTCATGAGAAATATCATCACCTATCTCGTCGCGCCATTGTTTCATTAGAGAGGCTAGACGAGTCGTCTTGAAGTCTGTGTACTGTCCGTGAGGCTGAAAAGACACCGTGATGAGACGCTTTTGGTAAAAGCCTCTAGAAACCCCTTCATTGCGATCCAGAACAGTCTCGTCTTTAGGAGTGATCATGTAAAGAAGACCTTCAACGGCGTGATTGCTGTCAGATTGGAGCACATTGGCCACACCTCGCTCGTTGATATGCCAACGAAACATATCAAGAATGGCAGGCCCCTTGAAGATACTCCCAGGACAGCGCTGGGCCATCTGGGCGACGCTCATGTTACTTCCATAAGCAAAGTAAAGCGTGCTGGGGAGGGGTTGAGAATGTGGACATGTTGACCGGTGATTTGAGGGCATTGACATGTTGAGAGAATCTGGGGCGATAAGTCTTGAGAATGGAACGGGTATCTATCCCCGACTGAGCTATGTAAAATCGGTGAGGAATGATGAAATGCTAGAAATTCTAATAGTGGAGTGGGGGTATCGACTTGCAGCCCGATAAAAGACCGCGAGTCTCAATCAGGCTGCATCCAAATGCAGCTGGCCCTATAAGGATAAGGCCCATTTGTTCCCAATAAGTACGTTGCAACGATGCGCGAATGCAGATTATAAACCACATATATGACTCGATTTAGATAATATATAAAAGGAATAACCAAAAGACACAACTGGTTCATGGCTGTTGGCTTTGAATGATTGACATAGCGTCATACATATTGCCAGACGCTGGGTATGGAGTCGTTATCGTCCATCCTGGTAATATCCATGTCAAGATATAGAGTTTGGAGCTTGAGTCGTCGTCCATGTTCGGCTTATTCTTATTCCCCTGATAACATCGGGCCGATGGATGCAGAAATCGAAATTGTTCAAGAACAAAGTGGATCCAACAGAATAAAAGACATGGGATGGAACGAATCTCAATTAAAGATATTATGCGTTGTGCTCGATCCGCTGTCAGAAGGAGTAGTAAGCTATCAACATATGACTCTCACAATTGATCGTTCTCACCGCATTAATCACTGGTCAATCGAATAATCTGGAATGTTTTGTCGATACGTATCATCACACTGGAGTGAACTGAACAATTCCCACAACAATCAAGCCCACTGGGACGGGACAACAAAGGAAACAAGTACTCTGTATCTGTACTGGCGACAAATAGCGGCCCTGCACTTGACAGGCCGTCCTGGTTACTGTTCCAAGCATAGCGCGCTTCACAAGGGAACTTTCATCAAGAGGGGCACAAAACGGGACAGATACGTACTACCTGGAGGGATTGACCCTGAAGGCCATTAAACTGGAGACTACAAAGTGAATTAGTGAGCTAAATAGTACACTCATATATCCAGTGTCTTGTAGTTAACGCAGTATGATAAAGTCCGACGAATCACGATCCGCTACTGTTTTGCTACCCTATCGTCCGCCTACAACAGAAATTGCTAGCAATTTCGTCGCAGGTTCTACGACCAATTCCTTCTCAAGAAACTTAGTTTATGAACCTTGCGCTATAATGAATAAAACTCTTAGATTTTACGAACCATTACTATAAGATGATGGATGGTACGCAATTTGCCATTGGCGATAAAAGTAAGTTTGGCTTTCCAAAGTAAATACGTGATCAGACTTTTTGATTTTTATCACCTTTGAGTTTCGCGGATTTATACAGACAAAAATGCAATTATGGCCTAGATCTGGCATTTAAAGAACTAGTCAAGAGCCTCCTATGCTCTACCGGTCTATAGATATGGGTTTTTACTTCATCCAAAAGGGAAGGTAATTGTATCAGAAACAGCAGTCATGATGGCCCAGAATATGCAGAATTTGCACTTTTATCACTATCTAAAATTACCGTGATTCGAGACATAAATAGCATCGCAAGTTGAGTTTTAATGGCGCAGGCAGACTTGGAGCTGTATTCTCCATGTATAACTTTAAAGGATATCTACGTGAAGTAGAGTTTTCGCCTGTACGGGATCACGTCCGTTGAGTTCATCCACGCGTGTATGTTTTTAAGCAAAGCATTTTCTTCTCTCCGCCTATAAAGTCTATCCAAATCATTATTTATTAAGATCCAGACCTCAATCGCTCTTCTCTGGTCCTGCTTCCAAACCGCCCTCTATATCTCCACTAGTCAACTTTTGCAAGCAAGCCTTAACCTGTCAACTCCAAGACATCCCCGATACAGGCACCCGTAGCCCATTGGTACGATAGCCGCCGAGAACCAGAGGAAGAAACACCCGAGATGGAAATTCAAGAGCTCAAACACGTCGATCCAGCATACCTGAGGAGAGCAACCCGCGTCTCCCCTCCCGTTTTCCAAGGGAAATGCGTCTCAAGGCACCTCGACCCCACCGAATGGCCTCAACTGCCCAAAGCACCTGGTTTCAAGAAGCCTGCTGCCATTCGGGCAGCGGTCACGATGGCTGCGCTGAAACGATTGGATGACGAAGTACGACAGGAGGACGACGCCTTGGTCCACAAAATATATCGACGACCAGAGCCTCCAGACTTTATAACTCCTACCCCTACTGAGATTTGGGTTGCTCGACTGCGTGATAGGTACCAACGTGGAGAACTACTTTGCACCCGTCATGAGATCGAGGAGGGTAAACAAGTTGAGAAAATCCTCTGCTGGAGATGAAGGCTACAAGTTTGGATGGTAGTAGATGGAAGCAGACCAGGTCGACAGAAATGAATCTTTATTCATTTGGGTTCGTCTACGCATTCTCGTGTCCAGGATTCTAAAAAAGCAAAACACAGACTAATGGGTTGTCCCAGGGCAAAATATATCCATTTTCTTTCACTGTAGAGGCATTCAGACTTTGCGGCATATGATAAGCGATAACTTTGTATTGCTTGGTCAAGGGGTTGGCCAACAAAGCCTCAACAGCTGCCAGCAATAGTACCCTATTAGGCTCAAGTTTGAACCACTGTACGCATAGAGATAGGAGGCTTCTCCGCTAGGAAAGGACAACTATGCGGGCGATCCTTTGGATCGGGGTTAGTCATCGCGATTGAGCGCTGACAGGCCATGCGCATCGTAGATGGTCTGGGCAAAAGCTCAACAGGGAGCCCCGGCAAGTCATTGTTGAGAATGCCTTGCTCCGGTGAAGTCGCTCAGATGCTTGAGGCCTTGAAACTCGGTAGGAATAGAGAGAGGTCACAAGAGGAAGGAAGGAAGCCAGCAGGGCATTTTTATCCCTTGTTGAAAAGCTTATTCTAGGGCAAAATCAGTTATCAAGCTTTTGTTGCCGAGCCCTCGGCCACAAAGCTTAAATTAGGTCTTTGTGTAAGCATTGGAGTATAATGCGTTATTATGTGAAAATGCTGATATCAGACTTCTTCAACACGGATATTTGTCGACAGAAAGAAATGAGCTGCACAGCGCTGGATGTTGCGTGGACACTCCTCTGTCTTACCGTCCTTGGTCGTGAAGTCCTTGTCAAGTCGACTAGAGAATCATACTCGGAGAGAATCTAACACAATTCTCTCCATAGTCTCTCCAGATTGTACACTTGCTCCATAAAGGGTTTGATATGGTATCTCTCATCCCCTCCGAGCCTGTATGGAGAGTCGCGAGTACTAATTATATACTAGGCGGGCAATACATATACAGCCTTCGATCCGATCTTTCTCTCATGTCACGCAAACATGGATCGCCTGGCTGGCATCTTCATGGATGCCAATCCTGAGAATCAGTTCACCTTAAGGTTTCCATTACAACCTTTCGTAGGTCATGGCACCAACGTCAGCTATGATGATCCACGACGATGGCTGTACACTACCATCGGTGGTATGGCCAAAGATGCCCGGGCACTTGGCTACATGTACGGAGAACCCGCCAGCCCTGACTATACAACACCCAAAACCGCCGAGAAAAAGGGACTACGTAAGCCCAAGGCAAGCGGTGGGCAAACAATCATTCTTCCATTGGGTCTACCAGGTCAGAGTACTGGAAAGGGCGAATTCTCAACTCGCTCTCTTGATAAGCTGGTGAAACAAGAGCTCGTTCCTTACGTCGTCTTCACAGATGTGGGATGCACTACTTCAAGTTATAGAATCGACGTATTTACTGCTGGCTCAAACTCGACTGCGCTTTGATGTCGTCGGCAATCCGGAATTTATCGGGCAAGTTACGAGGCTCGGTATGAGCCGAGGAAGGGAAGGTCAAGGTCCGCCGAACACAGTTCGATGCCGCAAACCATCCGCAACCAGAGTTCTTCCCGCGGTGAACTTCAAAGATCGACTGAATAAGGATGGTGGGCTGAAGATTATTATCACTGATTTAGAGACTGGGAATGTGGTTAGCGAGGAGGAGTACAGCCACATGTCTGGATTTGTCCCGAAGCTGGCATGGCTCCCCCATAACGCACATGATTGAGAACGCACACGTACTGGGACTTTCGCTTGTAATTGAACCATGAAGCAAGGAGAAATCAGTTGTACCTAACGCCATTGCTATCGCCATGCAGGAGATTTGTACCATTTAATACCCTTTGACCTATCGTTTTCCACAGTATCTATATACCCAGGTTAGATCAAAATCTATCACATACGACCATACCTGCTAGAAAATACGGGATCCCGTCCGCTCTCCCATAGTCAAGCTAGTAAGGGGCGGATTAGTAGTTGGGTCGGTGACGACCAGCGAATCCCCGCTGTTGTATGTTTTTTTGGCGGGAGCTTCTTTTTTCCTTTATTCTCCACATTTACGTTAAGGACAGTAACTGTATGAGACCTAATAAGTGATAGTGTAATGTGGATGTGATGAGAATGGTCTCTGGTCCCCGAGACCGTCAGGGTGTGGGTTGCTGTAAAGGTTCTAATTAGATAAGATAAAGAATGATTGAATGTACATCGTGTGACTGTAGTCTGGATCTACTCCTCTTCAGCACTCTCGTAAACCTCGTGTCACCAATCCCACAAATCATGATTCTTCTTCCTGATCGTCACCGACAGGCCAGTCCGGCTGACGAACCATGGCCATTACGATGCCTGTCTTATCATCGGTAATACCCAGATGTGTCTCCAGCCCCATGCGCCAGGGAGCGGCACCATAGTACTGATTGTGAAACATGAAAAAAGACCCAATGAGATGAAACTTGTTTGGTTTTGTACCGTCATCACTCGCAATTTCATGACGAACCATGTCATACCAGTGATGGTCTACAAGCTTTTGAATCACGGCTGCATTGTCGTGTGGGCGTAGGACATCTGGCCTTGCAAGCTTCTCCAATCGCTCGAGCCAAACTTCTTGTGTCATGTTGCGGCCGAGTTCAATGCCATGTCCCATACCGTCTCGACAAGGCTTGTAGATATATCCTGTTCTCACGTCAGGATTGTCCTTTGACTTGTGAATCAGGTTTCGCATAGCCTCGGATCCAGGGGTTATGGTATGAGCGATCCCAGTAGCCACAATATCGGCTTCCTCAGCCGTCAGCACGCCACGTGAGACCATGCCGGAAAGTTCCTCCGGGATGATGCCCAGAAGTCGCTTATCATGGACTATGAAAACAGTGCGAAGATCGTTGAGGGGTGAAAGGGCCAGCTGCTGGGCCACAGCTGGCTCCAATTCAGCATATTCTTCTTGCAGCATCTCTATAACCCACTGCTCCACATGGGTGTTGGTAGACCTATCCCATAATGAAAGCCCGGTTGAAGATAACTTGTCTTCCCGTACTTCCAGATTCTTGGGATCCACGGCTTCGACTGGAGGTCTGCCCCTGCTAGTATTGGCGCCAGAAAGGGTTTTCGAGTCCGCGCCTGGCCATTTGCCACGGATAGTGAACAGCGGCTTTGCTGGGTCAAACATCGCCATAAGACGATCATAAGCTTCCTAGTTGTTCACAAATCGTCAGTATGCTGGATAATCAGTGGCAGATATACAAGATCAATTACCTCCAGGTTGCTCTGTGTTTCTAGACCTCCCTCAGCAGCACCAATCTCCTTGAGACCGTTCGTGATTAGATTGATGCCAAGCACTCCATTGAGAGGCAATCTGCCATTTATTTCGCAGATGTATGGCGCTTCATCAAAGACACCATCGGGGCTGCGACCAAACAGTATATCACTGCGCCAACAGCCGGCATGGTCGGGATAGTGAGGAACATGTCCACTAGAAGCTACCCATCGGAGCAGAGACTCTTCCGACGGATCCAAAGGCATACGCTCCGGAAAACGAGCTTTTTCATCAGTAAACCATCGGTCAACGATATCGACAAAAACACGACCCAGAAGGACATGCAGCTGAGTCAATCGTGAAAACAGATTATCTGACACGGCTACAGCGTGGGGCGAAAAGCGAGACTGGATGCCAAATGCCAGCTCAGTGCCTTTCGCATCAGCCTGAACATGCTTGCGAAGGGTCTCGAGTTCTTTTGCACGACGGACGAGACTGCTGCAATACGCGGGGATCAATCGTTTCTCCTCAGCACTGCGAGAGACCGAAACTTGCATAAGCCCCGGCCGTTTGGTGACCATGGCTGGCATTGTAATTACGGACAGTATTCCTTTTGGCGATGGAAACAGTGGGATGTAAGGTGAAAGGAAAAAGATGAGCGTTTTTCATTATAAGCCTTCAATATCTAGATAAGCTGATGCGCAAACCCGATATTTTAAGGCGCGGATGACACATTCTATCTTGGTCGTTGTGGCACCAGCTATAAAAAGGTACATAGCGCGCGGGCTGCTATACTGATGGTGATTGGTCTTACCAAAATAAGGATGGCAACTGTAGGTGAGAATGGATGTCAGTAGGAGTTGGAAGGTCAGAAATTAGCACGCATGGGACACTAAGTACAGTCAGAAGTACCGCGCGTCATTGTTGACGGTCGTGCTTACATCCACATGGAGTTGAATATCTCGTAGGTATTGATATACCTAGGAGCAACATAAATCAAATATCATGATATTGACATGGTAGTAGGGATAAAATACGTTATCCAATCTTAGCGAAGTTCCTCCATCGACGCTTGAATTGAGGATGTTTGTTCCGCTCCTGAATGTTGCGTGATTTTATATCTCACCCATCCTCTTTCTGCAGGTAAGCCCTAGCATTAGGTCCAATTTGATGTTGTATTATGATTTCCTCTACTGCCTATTTTGCATTTATTTATTGAACGGGTCATATCTTTCCTTTACAAAAGTCCCGGGTAAGAGTATCATAAAATTGGAAGAAGTTTGGGTCGTAGTAAGCGGTGCCACTACATGCAAACTCGGCGAATTTGATGAATAAAATCTCTTGAAGTAGACGGAAGACCAGTAAGTAGACGAGATATAAGCGGAGGGACGATGTTTATTTGCATAGGCAACCTCCTGAAATACTCAGATTGCGAATTGCGATCATCACTCATCATCCTTTTCAGTGGCTCGATCATCAGACTATAGAGATTGGCAGATTCTATCTTGGCTGTCCCCTGATAGGGCCCTCATCACATACTACTGTTGCTGTAGGACCGAAATCGATAACAGCTTCCTATTCACCTTGGTTCCAATATTAGCTGACTAACATTACTTACAGCTGTACTGAGGGCTTTTTAATGTTCAAATCATGTATAGCGATTGTTTCTCCATTAGATGTCCCACCAATCGGAATCATCATTCCGAGCTACGACATCCGGTTAATCACCTTCTCGATCTGGGACACGGACACTATCTCGTGGACCAGCTATTTAGATGGTTGGCGACGATAAATGGACTTAGGCTCAGAGATTAGAACTTTTGAACTTTGGCACCATCATATAGGACTGTTATACAATACTTGTCCTACAGAATGAAGGTTCTCTTTCAAAATTTACTCCTGGCATCATGCTACTCTCAACCATTCGCCAGCCCTGTATTATCCACAAGTGCTCAAAATGTCAAGAACTTAGTGGTATTGTAGGCAATTCTATTGCTCCTCGAAAGACTTTCATCTAATACTCTCCAGCGGCGACTCTTACTCGACGGTCGGATTCTGGGCGGGAGGACAGCTCCCCTCAGCTTCTAACCCTATAGACAACCCAGACCTACCTGGTCAAACAACCTCGGCTGGACTAAATTGGGTCGGTCATGTTACTTCTACACTTAACACGTCACTCATTTTGACATACGACTTTGCCTACAGCGGAGCCACGATCGACAAGAAAATTGTAAATTCATGGGCCCAATACTCAATGTCTGACCAGGTAACGCTATACAAGCAGTATGTTGCGCCAGTAATAGACGATAAAAATACCTTGGTCGCTATCTGGATCGGCATCAACGATGTCGGTGAAGCATTTTGGAGCAAGACTAGTGCTCTTGTCACGGAATGTGTGAATCGGTACTTTGAGCTTCTGCAAACACTCGTTGATGAAGGGCATGATAAGTTTGTCTTATTGACTGTTCCTGGTCAGTTGTTGATATCATGAACTTATGACTCGAATCCTAATTTGTGGTTTAGCGTACGCGGATCAGTTTCCCAAGATGATAGGTCAACCCGAGGTTGACTTGGCACGTCTCAGAACGGATATAATCTCTTACAATAAAGCGGTACAGTCCAAAGCAGCCGCATTTGCTTCCTCTCACCCAGCCATTAAACTTCAAATCTTTGATACAAAGCCCTCATTCGATGGAGTAATCGGTAACTACGCTGCCTATGGGGCAAAAGATGCCACTTGCTTTGGGTCGAGTAACTGTCTTTGGGCTGATGACTATCATGCCAGTGGGGCTATTCATAAACTATTAGCGCAGAACCTGGTTAAAGCTTTACGGGGCACCTTTACCTTTTAGAAACGCTGTTGTCTAGCACCATTGAGCGATCTCCCTTTACTCATCCCAGTTGCCACGAGGTGTTGGATATGTTGCTATCTGAGGTAGATGCCCCAAGGTTTTCCAATGGACGAGGTTAGGCTGGAATATTAGGATGAACTAGAGGAAATAAAGGAACTATCGGAGCTCAGAATCCTGATGTTATGGCTCCACGAGAATTGTGTGTAAATATGTTAAGAAATCAGCCAGAATACTAGCTCTTCGACAGAAATGAATTATAAATTAAACTATATATGTTGAAGGTCGCCTATCTCGCCGTCTCGTTCAGCCAACCTGGACCCATCTCTATATAATGCAACAAGATCCGAAAGTATGTTCGGTTATGTGTTGATCAATGGCTCACGAAAGCGCTGGTCTTGACCCACTGCTCCATGGTCTTGGTCTCGGGGTTTAATTGTCGTACTTTGGCCAGATCGGCTCCGTATCCCTCGTCTCTGAACCAGTTGACCATAATTCCAATTTCCTTGACGCCAATCTTCAAAGCCTTGCCGAGGATTCCGAAGGTGGTTTCTGCTGGCCCACCAGTTGCATGCTCAAAGGCCTCGCTCAGCTGGGCGAAAGTAAGCTCGTCACCAGTTAGGCTGATGGCCTTCTTGCTCCAGACTTTGGGATTAGTGAAAGCTTCTGCCGCAAAATATCCAATGTCTTCAGTAGCGACCCATTGAAGAGGCTTGTCTTTTAGAGTATCACGGATCATTGTGAGGAAGATTTTGGTCGCGAAAACAGGCTCAAGGTTTTCCATAAATGCTGTAGGGCGTAGGATAGTCCAATTCATGGAACACTTTCCATTGCTTGTGGAGTCGCGCAGGTGGTGCTCGATCTCGTACTTGGTCTTGAAATGAGGAACGACTGTAGCATCGACCCAGGACTTCTCATCACCACCACGGTCGACACTGGAATAAACAAAGTGCTTGATTCCCGCCTTGATGGATTCATCGATAAGGCCCTTGCCTTGTCGCACTTCACCTTCTAGGGTAACGCCCTTGCCCATAGAAAGTTGGACAGAGTAGACCCCCCAGATAGGCACAGTTCCAGCGGCTTGCTTAGCGGCTTGAAATAACGCGGGGATTGAGTCGAGGTCGCCTTCGATGAGCTTAACATGGGAAGATTTGGCCGCAAGCTTCTTTGCTATAGGCGATTCTTTATTACGAGTGACTGCGAGGAGGAGAAAGTCGGAATGATCGTTTGCGAGAAGGGCATTGATGACAGCGCCACCTTGCTTGCCAGTAGCACCAGTAATGAGAATTGCGCGAGACATGATTCGGGATGGCGTGATGTAATTAGAGTTCGAAGTAAAGTTAGGATTTCGAGAATGAATATACTACTGTGAGGTTGTTGAATGTGATAATTATTGTTGATTGGTGATGCGAGATGTGATAAATTCGTGAAGGAGAGAATCATCCTTATGTATTGGATCTACTCTACCCATTGGAGGGTACGCAAAACAACTTAAAGACTCGGGCTTCAGCTAATGACATCAACATTTCCTATCAATAATCAATGCGATCTCTGAGATGGAAAAGTCGGATGTCCCTGGTTTCGCGAGTATCCTTGATTGCAAAGACGGTGACAGCTCGGCAATGCGACAAAGCCCGACATCAGGTTCAAGTTCACTGGAGTTTTAATTAGCAAACTGCTGTAGAGCCAAATCTAGTTTTAGTGTTCGGTCTTTGTCCAAGTGTGCGGATGGTATGCTGACAGCTCGATACAAACTAACACAAGTTACATAGAAAGCCTAGTATATGGGCAGGGATGCGAAGTAGTTCAAGTTAGCAGAGCTAATCCACAAAATAGAACCAAAATGCGATTAGCCCCGCTCGGAAGATGCCAAGACTCCGAGCAACCAATGGCCATTATATCGCCATTAAATGGATTCATAGTCACATAATCAACTGCCATATTAGATTTACCGTGCTGACATACAGGAGCAAATGGTCCATGTTGTCAATCCTTCGATGATGAAGGAATATCTTCTTGGAATTGATACAACTGAAAGTTAAGCAACAACGGAAATGAATACTTAATGGTGAAAAGTCCCAACTGTTTCGAATATCATCTCAGACAGCATCTTTCAACAATTCACCAAACCTCAAAAACATTACTTACATATCAGTCAACCATTACAATAAATTCCGGTTTACCTTGACTTCATTACTGCCAATCAAACCTTCATCACAATGCCTCACCTTGCAGCTCAAGTCCCTGCCGCCAAGGCCCCCCTAGAGATCCGAGAGATCGAAACTCCCCAACCTGGTCCCAATGAAATCCTCGTCAAGAACCAGATTATTGCCCTCCAGCCTATCGATGCCAAGATCGCAAAAGTGGCCATGCTTCCACTCCCATACCCTGCCATCCTCGGCAGCTCCTTTGCAGGAACTGTTGAAAAGCTCGGCTCCGAAGTCATCGGCTTCGAGGTTGGTGACAAAGTGGTGGGCATGAAGACTGCAGGCGCTCAAGAGAGCAAGTACAGTGCCTACCAGGAGTACTCCGTTTCACCAGAGGTGACCACTACCAAAGTGCCAGACGATGAGACTCTTGATCTTGCAGTTCGTTTGGTTGGTAACCTGCCCACTCTTCCTGCTCTGTTCCACTATACTTTGAACCTGGAGAGGCCCGTGCCCGGTGAACAACCCAAGTCACAGGGTAAGAAGGTTCTAATCTACGGCGGAACTTCTAGCATTGGGAGCATGGCTGTACAGTACCTCACCCAAGCTGGCTACGAAGTTATCACGACATTTTCTCCCAGGCACAAGGGCTTTGTGTCTCACCTCGGTGCTTCCAATATGATCGATCATACTTTAGAATCCGAGACACTGATCCAAGAGCTCATCGCTGCTGGTCCCTATGACATCGTTGTCGACACCATCTCGACCGGCGAGACAGTGAAGCTCAACGCTGAAGTTGTCGCAGCCCAAGGTGGCGATTCAGTTTATGCTCTACAGCCACCCTTTGGTCCTGAAACCCTTCCCGCTGGAGTTTCCCGCAAGTTCGAGGGCTGGTCTCTGCTTTTGGGTAAGGAGGAGAACGCGGAGCTATTGAAATGGACTTTCCACACATACTTCCCCAAGGCTCTTGAAACCAAGAGTCTTAAATCTGTACCTGCCAGAAAAGTGGCTGGCGGGCTCAGTGGATTAAACGAGGCACTGGATTTGTTGTTTTTCAAGGGTGTCAGCGGTGAGAAGGTGATTGTTGATCTTCGTGATTAATGGATGATCTTTGCATAGGAAGGAAGTTAAGCTTGGCATGGAGTGAATATAAATAATCAGCAATACATATATGTATCTTCCCTTTTTGAAAGCTTTTTCATTTTCGGAACGAGTCTTCTCCATAATATCTGGTGATCACTGCGTCCATAATGGTCACTCATCCTTTCTTTGGTAACTGGAAATAGTCCAGGACTGAAGTACCCCACATATCTAATTAATTGAACGACTTGCATGTTTATCTAATCTCGGCTGAAACGATCATCGAATGTGGGTTCTAGTGAAAGGAGTCTTCCTTGCTTCTTCCAAACTTGGAAGATCCGGAGTTGTTTACCGAAGTTGCTGCTTCAGGCTGAAGGTCCGAGCAGAGAATTGCCTGATATGGACGAAACTCTTAGTAGAATGGTTTTATGTGATACAAACTAGGATATAAGTATCTGGAAGAAGTCGCATCAGAAATACTGCAGCGCTTTCGCTCGTTGATACACCCACTATGAAGGTTTCTAGGCTCATCGCTAGTCTCTGGGCTGCCTCCATAAGCCCAGCGGCGGCTGGCATCGTTCCTCGCGCTGATACCTTCAACAATCCCATCATCTACTCCGACTTCCCTGACAACGATGTCTTCCTGGGTCCCGACAACAACTATTACTTCTCTGCTTCAAACTTCCACTACAGTCCTGGTGCACCAATCCTTCGATCAAAAGACTTGCTGAATTGGGACCTTGTTGGTCACTCCATTCCTCGCCTTACTTTCGGTGATGGATACGACCTTACTGGGAACCAGCGAAACTACCGCGGCGGAACCTGGGCTTCATCGATGCGATACAGAAAGAGTAATGGTCTGTGGTACTGGATTGGGTGCGTCAACTTTTACCACACTTGGGTATTTACCGCGTCGTCACCTGAAGGGCCCTGGACTAACCGCGGTAATCTCGGGGACGGAAACTGCCACTATGATAATGGTATTCTAATTGACGACGACGATACTATGTATATAGTGTCCGGATCCAAGGATGTCCGCGTCGCCCAGTTGTCCAAGGATGGGTTTAGTCAAGTCAAGTCGCAGGGTGTTTTTAGTAACAACGATATTGGCAAGGAAGATCTCGAAGGCAATCGCATGTACAAGATCAATGGCCTCTACTACATCCTGAACGATAGCCCCAGTGGTAGCCAAACCTGGATCTGGAAGTCCAAGAGTCCTTGGGGACCTTACGAAAAGAAGCTCCTTGCTGACAAGGTCACACCTCCTATCTCTGGCGGGAACTCGCCTCATCAAGGCAGTCTTATCAAGACTCCCAAGGGTGACTGGTACTTCATGTCTTTCACTTGGGCATACCCTGCTGGACGTCTACCAGTGCTCGCACCCGTCACCTGGGGCAGCGACGGCTTTCCGATTCTTACCAAGGGTAGCAATGGGGGATGGGGTTCTTCATATCCGGCTTTACCCGGTACATCAGGTGTGACAAAGAACTGGGCACGAACTGATACCTTTCCCGGTACCTCTCTAGGCCCTTCTTGGGAATGGAACCACAACCCCGACACAAACTCATTCACTGTCAACAACGGTTTAACTCTTCGCACAGCCACAGTGACAAAAGACATCTACCAAGCCCGAAACACTCTTACTCACAGAACACATGGCAGCCGCCCTGTCGGAACTGTCAAGATTGACTTCTCCAAGATGAAAGATGGTGACCGTGCAGGTCTCTCGGCTTTTCGTGACCAGAGCGCCTACATCGGTATTCATCGCACAAACGGACAATTAACCCTCGCCACAAAGCACGGAATGAACATGGATGAATGGAATGGCGAGACAACAAGTATGGGAGAAGTCAAGGCCACTGCTGCTGTGCCTTCAGGGAAGACCGCTGTTTGGCTGAGGGTTCAGATGGACACAGATCCTGCCGGAACAGGAAACACTGTCTTCTCATATAGCTGGGATGGTTCCAAGTACGAGACTCTCGGACCCAACTTTAAGCTTTACAATGGCTGGGCTTTCTTCATTGCCTACCGGTTCGGTATCTTCAACTATGCCGAGAACTCTTTGGGTGGATCGATTAAAGTTGAGTCTTTCAGCGCTGCCTAGCAGATTCTATTCTCGATTATTGAACGATGGTAAAAAACCTCCTAAACGCCACCGCTACATTCTATCTAGATTCCATCTGAATTAGTGGTAACATCAAGTCTATTGGTGTCGAGAGTAAGGGTCTCGTAGGAGAAGATACCACATAGCTACAGACACAACGCTTTCAGAGCACCAAGAAGATTGGAGAACATAGTTTTTAAATTATTGGGACGGGAGACACAAGCAAGTTATAATAAACCCGAGTTTTCCTGGATTGAATAACAACTATAGAACTTCATGGTATGACCCTATGAGCGTTGTCACTTCGAGATGGGATGGCTTAGATGTTGATCTCAAATTATTGATCTATCTGATTCAACTCATACTAGAGACTGCATGCAAGCAACCGAACCCTATTCTGGCTATCAAACCCTCTTCACTATCCCAGCGTCGATCTGCAGCGCCTGACATACCATACCCCTGGCTCTTAACTTCTCCCATGGTGCCTTGGGGTCATGGGTCGTCACTTTAATCCGGAAATTTCGTGCACCTATCGATTCTACCCCAAACTTACCTTTGCCATAGATGTCTTCGAGAACATCCACCATTTTGGTAACGTGCGTGACTTGTGAAGTCTCGATAATGTAGGTATAGACAGGCATGTCGATGTAGGATTTTTATATTTGTAGCTATTGTTGGATTTGAACTGGTCGATTCTTTCTGGCCTCTGCTTGGAAACAATGGGGATCCTACAGCTATTTATACTCGAAAAAGGAGACAGCTCAGCTCTGATTACAGGTATCTATCGACAGGCTAGTTGAAGAAGTTGACTGGTGTCGCTGTCACAATGGATGGCACATATCCGATAAAGGGGAGATTTGAGCCTTGCGGTTCGAGGAACATGAGTAAGTTCATTCATATAAAGGGTTCTGGGAGGTTGATACAAGGATTTTCGGTTATATTCACTGTAAAATAAAAGTTCTACTTGATCGCAGGAATGCAATGGCTCTTTCAGCTATTCGTCCCCGTGTCTGGTGCTTCACCAATGCAGGTTATTGAACGGGTGGCTCCGCTGAGCTTCAGAACCAGGCCCCTTGCAAGATGTGATTATGTAGTCTTAGCTCGAGCACACTGCAAGGTGGAATGCTGTACTCATGTCTAGTCAAGAATTGATCCGTGTTGAAGTAGTCTGATATTAGGATTCTCACAAAATAAAGCATAATACTCCAATGCTTACACAAAGTAAGAACTGATATACAGATGCCACAAGTTAAACTGCACATAGGGCGTATTCAATGGGAATGGTCATTCGCATGATTAATTCTTGAAATAATTCCCTCACCACCTTTGGGAGATTTTTGACATCATTCTCTGTACGTTACTTCTTGTTTCTCGAGATGACGCAGAGAAGCTAGAGCAAATGAAGAGGTGGAGAACGGACCAGCATCATTGAATAGGTGCAGTTCGACTATACCTCATTCTACATTCGAGGTATGCTTCGATATGTCTTTAGAAGCTTGCGTGTTTTCACGTTGAGTGAATCGTTATGATTTCGTTCATTCAACTTATCGCTTACTCAAAAGATCGGCAGCATGTCCAGCAGTCACCCTAGAGTTTGTTGTTAGTTGATTAGACAGCGGGGGGCAGAGACTTCTCACGAATTGGCCAGCATTCTTAAACATAATTAGTTACTCGTTTACTCAACATAATGTCAGGCTCTGACTTACCCAGTCAGTGGGACATTCGGGCTCATCGCTGAAACAAGCAGCCCAGCAGATGTCGTTGGCGCGATGTACCGCCTTTTTCATGGGAGACTGAGAGACCTTGATGGACAAACTAGCAATACCAAGTCAGTTGTGGCCATAATGTCAAAGACTGGAGATTCAGGAAAGGAGGGAGCATTGGAGTGAATTCAACCGTCCCAAAGGATTGAAGGTGTGACTTGGTTACTCACGTTATATCTTCACCAGCGGACTGACGATCGACTTTGCCATTCTTATGGCTGAGTTGGCTCAAAAGAGAGGGTGCAGCAACGATACCGTGAGCAAGAACAACAAGAGTGGCAGTGGAGTACTTCATATTGTTGGTAGATGAATGGCTGCTTACTGTTCTTTGACAAGTTGCTTCAGATCTTGGTGATGGTGCTGTGAATATTTCAGTTATTACGAGGGGCGACATCAGTCTTTTTATAAGTAGGGATCGATACCGGGCCATCTTTATTTCCAGCAGTGCACCTCGTAATTGTTTGCGAGGCGATCAAGCGTTTTCTCAACTTCGAGAGATACCGCATCTATAATCGGACCTGCAATGGATAGTGGCAGAAGCGTTTCACAGCACAGCCCTGTGACACTCACATAGTCATGGAGATAGTGGTGAGACAGAAATCGGCTTCGTACAGAATAGCAAGTCGTTAACATTCCACTTGTCTTACAACTGCTCGTGTGACTCAAGTCCCCTCGTGGGATCAGTACATGCGTGAGCGAAGTGCAAGACCGTTGAGTTTGGTGCCCGATGAGTGTGCTGACACGGGATTCGGCAGAGCTTCCTTGAATGGTTCCCTCTGTCAATCATGCGAAATTGGAGGGAGGCACTTTGCTGATTTCAATTCCAAGAACGCATACGTGCTGAATTGACACTATACTATTGTTCACTATCATTACTTCCAATACCGTTAGAAACCCCAACTACTTTGAGGCAACCTCAACTTGGTCAACCTTCTTGTCATTCTTTCCACCGTTATCCATGGTTCCACCCTCAATGTCCTCGAGCTTGTTGACATCCATCGCACGGTGCGGATGACGTTCGAAAAGGGCCTGAATTTCTTCGAGACTGTGACCTTTGGTCTCAGGGAACAGGAACCAAATAACCAATATAAGAAGAAATAGAATGCAGCAGAAGACAATATAGTATTTCCAACCAATGTTCTTCATAGCAATGGGATTCACCTGGTTTCCGACTACCAGTCCAACGAAAGTGCTGATGTACATCACGGAAACACCGCGGCCACGTAGCGTGTAGGGGAAGATCTCAACAGTGTAGGCTTGAAGAAGCGGTGCCCATGCAATGGCGTAGAAGAAGAAGGTGATGAACACAAATGCGACAATGGCTTTTCCTGTCGAAGGACTGCGAGTGCCGTCAAAGGAAGCACTAAGACCAGTCCAAATAACATACGACACGAACATGCCACAAGTCGAGACCAGGAACAAAGTACGACGTCCGAGTCTGTCCACGAGCATAGCACCAACGAATATGGCAGCAAGCCAGTTGGAGATCTGTAAGAGGCCGTTGATGAGGGTTTGGTCTTTCACGTTGGTGATGCCGATTGTGTTGAGGACCAGGACGAGGTAGTAGCTACACAATATGTTAGACAGGCATCGCGAGTAGAATGGGGGTTACGCAACCTACCTGATGAGGTTAATACCGTTCCACTGAGCAAACCATCCAACAATGACGGCAATCAAGGTTCGCTTTCTATTAGCGGGAGTGCGAAGGAGTTCGAGCCACGAATTCTGTGACATTGCATCGGCTTCGTGCGTCAAAGCACCTTCGATTTCAGACATCTCAAAGTTGACAAGCGGAGCGTTCGTATCCCCACCGGCGTGATATGTAGCGAGGATCTTACGAGCCTCTTCTCTGCGGCCATGGGCGACCAACCACCGGGGTGACTCGGGAAGGAAGTAGACGGCAATAAGTTGGAGCGCGGGAAGAGCTCCCTGGAGGAGAGAGGGGATTCTCCAGCTCCATGTTGTGTCGAGTTTAAAAGTTCCAAAGGTACACCATGCAGCAATGATACCGCCCAGGTAGAAAGAGGTGTTGTACAAAGCAGTGAGTTTCCCTCGATGGGTAGGATAGGCGAGTTCGGTAATCAGAATTGGACTGGGCTGGGCCAAAAAACTGGTAAAGAAGCCAAGGATAGCTCTAGCGGCAATGAATGTCTCAAGGTTTTGCGACACAGCCTGCATAATGGCAAATGCAACGCATGTAATGGAGCCAACCATCATGGCCGTTTTCCTTCCGAACCGATCGCATACGTATGTGACGAAGAAGAGTGCAATGACTTTACCAGCCGGGTAGACTGAATTGAGGGCGCCTAGCATGGCGCCTTCGGGGTTGCCAAAGTACCCCCTCCATTGCGGCAGAGTTTGAAGGCCGTTCATCATGGAACCGTCGTACCCGATGGCACCGGACGAGATTAGGGGGACAAGAAGGAGAAGATTAAGCTTCAGAAGATGGGGAACACGCCACCATGGTCGTGGATCATTAGGGAGGACCTTGAGACGTTGTCAGCACCTAGAGTCCATGTCAATAGAAGCCTTTAATGAATAAGGAACTCACTGCTGCGAGATCAGTGCCAACAGCAGCGGCAGCCCCTTTGTTGTCTGTCGGTGAACCCATGTCTGTTTCAAATGTGAGAAAGTAGTGACGATTATTTCGAGAAAGGAAAATGACTGTAGAAAATGGACATCAGATACTTGTTAGTTGATAGATGTTGGATCCCAACGGATTCGAAACATCAGGGTTGCAAAGAGTATAACTATAATTATGTCTGGACCGGATCAGAATAAAATGACTGTAGATCATTTACCCCACATAACTGTAAAGGGAGAGACCCCATGGGGAAATCAAGTCCATCTGTCGGCGCATGGAAGAGATTGACCACGAGTTTGATGAGTCTTGGCTCGACGAGTTTGGACCAAGACCCGACGCTATTGAAGTCTTCCGATGTCTCGGACCCTTGTCCTATTGGTCGACTAGTCTGTCTTCCGAACTTCAAGTCATTTCATTGGGTGGAGGACTCCCACCTGGTTTTTGTCCCCTCTGTTGATAGTTTACCGAAGCTGAGCTAACCAAGAATGAGAATTGAGTAGTATCAACAGAATGGTTACTTCAGTTCCCCGACGATAAGTTCAGTTTCTATTCTAGTCAGTGATAAACCATCTAGGCTTGTCCATCACTCACATGTGCCAGACATACTCTCAAGCCCAATCACTCCAGCAAAGACGTCTCCATAATGGCACATTGCATGGATATCGACGTAATAATTCAGTCTCTGACTCTTGAGGAAAAGGTATGCCCTTGAGAATTTTAAACACCGGCTGAACTGATTGGTTTCAGATTTCTCTCCTCGCTGGTAAGAACTTCTCGGAAACAGTTGGTATTCCCGACAAGGGTGTTCCCTCGATCAAGGTAAATCCATGTTTTTACTTCTTATCGTATGTACTGACAATCAAAAGACCGCGGATGGGCCAAACGGAATACGTTCAGCAGCGACAGACCTAGATATCAAGTCAGCATGTTTTCCAGCAGCATGCAATTTAGCAGCCACATTCGACATTGATCTTGCCGAGAGGTTCGGTCGTGCTATCGGCACAGAAGCAAGAGGCAAACGAGTAAATTGCATGTTAGGGCCAACAGTTTGCATGCACCGCCATCCCCTCGGCGGCCGTAACTTCGAGAGTTACAGCGAGGACCCATTCCTGACCGGGAAAATGTCCTCCAAAGTAATTCAAGGTTTGCAGAGCCTGGGTGTGTCGGCAACAATAAAACATTTCGTCGCGAACGAGCAAGAGACTGCTAGGACAACTGTCGATGAAACTATCGATGAGCGTACACTGAGGGAGATTTATCTGCGACCTTTTGAGATTGCCGTTAAAGAAGCAAATCCTTGGGCTGTTATGACTGCTTATAACCACGTTAACGGAATCCATTGTGATGAGCACAATTGGCTTCTTGAGGATGTCCTTCGCGGTGAATGGGAATGGAAAGGGCTTATCATGAGTGATTGGGGTGGCACTAATTCAGTCTCTGCGGCGCTCAATGCCGGACTCGACCTAGAAATGCCTGGTCCTCCGCGTCTACGAAAGGGAGATGCTGTGAAGCAAGCGCTTGGAGTTGGAAAACTAGCCGAAGACACCATCAACAAACGAGCAAAAGCTGTCATTGAGTGGGCGTTGAAGCTCAAGGCTCTTGAAGCTCAACCTCGTGATATCGTCCTCGGTCAGGATACAAACACTCCCGAATTACGGGCCATGATACGCGAAGCCGGTGCACGAGGTATTGTACTTCTCAAGAACGATCAGGGCATCCTGCCTCTCACCACTGAAAAGGTGCAGAATAAGAAGATTGCTTTAATAGGATTTGCCAAAGAAGCTATGGCCCATGGCGGTGGTAGTGCTGCTGTCAACGCATACCGCAAGGTCACCCCTTGGCAAGGTCTTCATGAGGCCCTCATTGGTGATGTGGAGTTTACGTTTGCCAAAGGTGCTCACAAGGAACGTCTGCTTCCTGCTATCCAGCCAGATGGACCAGCTGGCAGAGTCGTTGGTCTTGACGGGAAGCCTGGATTTAGTAGGCAGTTGTTCAAGGATGGTGAGGACTCCCCGGTGTCGACCATCGGACAGCCCACCTCAGCATACTCGCCCCTGGGATCTCAAGAGTCGCTATGGCGAAGGCTAGAGATAATAGGAGACTTTACACCGTCTGAGACAGGGAACCATTACATCGCATGTTCTGGATTGGGACCCACAAGGGTTTTTATTGATGGCGACATCATCTACGAACAGACAGCTAACTGTACGGATCCTATGGGCTCTCTCTTCCTCGCCGCCCCTGAGCCTGAGTTTCGTCACAGCTTTGAAGCAGGCAAGACATATCGTCTACGCATCTGTAGTAACCCTCCAACTAAAATCGGGTTGACTATCCTTGAAGGCCGAAGTGGTGTCCGTGTCGGGTTCTCTCTCGAATCAGACCACGACGCCGATCTTGTGGGCGAGGCGGTGCAAGTTGCCAAGGAAGCTGATTACGCGATTGTTTTCACTGGACATGACCCTCAGTGGGAAACTGAAGGTCGCGACCAAGATTCGTTCAACTTACCGCGTAAGGGCGCACAAGACGCTCTCGTGTCGACAGTGGCGTCTGTTAATCCTAATACCATTGTGGTCAACTCTACTGGTGTTGCTATTGCTATGCCCTGGTTGGAAAGTGTTGCTGCTGTGGTGCAGGCTTGGTTCCCAGGCCAAGAGTGCGGTTATTCGATCGCCGATGTCCTTACTGGGGCTGTCAACCCCGAAGGCCATTTACCAGTCAGCTTTCCTAAAAACATTGAGGACTGTCCAGCATATGAAAACTTTCCCGGTGAATATGCCGATGGGAAGCTCAAGGTAGAATATGAAGAAGGTATCTTCATCGGATACCGACACTTTGATAGACTCCCGAGGGATAAAGTCAACTTTCCCTTTGGTCATGGTCTTTCATACACCACCTTTGACTATAAGCTTTGCGGGGTTTATAGAGAGGGGAATGGCTGGTCTGTCGTTACTGATGTTTCTAACACTGGGAATCAAGCTGGAGGAGCGTTAGTACAAATCTACGCTGGGCGAGTTGAGCAATGCTCGGAACATCCCATCAAGACTCTTGTGGCATTCCAAAAGATCCGGATCCGGCCTGGCGAGAAAGAAGAAGTGAAACTCCGAGTCCTAGACCGAGATTTGGCCCACTTTGATACTGGTCTAAAGAAATGGGTAGTTGACGCGGGCCAATATCGCTTTTCGTTGTGCTCATCTTCTGCTAATATTGTTGATCAGGCGATCATCAAGGTTGAGAACATTACTTTCGCTCCATAGACGACCATACCTAAATGTTTCACTCTATATGGATTAAGACGAGGCTTAAATTTCTCTTCCCTTTCGCTGTAGATAAGTCCATAATAAGACCCAGTTTCTATCTGGCTAATAAAACGATGATATCGCTATGTAGGGTCTCAAAGCCTGTAATTTTAATAGAGCGATTGATCAGTGGTCCCGGGTCGACTCCGATAATACTGTTTGTCATCAACCGCATCGTCTTCGGGCCTTGAAAGCTTGACGAGGGTTTCCGATTCCCTGTGCCGTCGACGCGAAACCAGCGCCTGAGGGCTAGTCCTACCGATATAATATTCCGAATGATCCTGTGTCATTGTGCGGATACAATTTACGCTGTTACCTATCCTGCATTCTGTCCATCATGGCTTTATACTCAGGCGAGTGTCTTTGCGGCGCTGTCAAATTTTCTATTTCTTCAGAGCCAGTAACAGTTTTATCATGTTTCTGCGGGCATTGTCATAAAGGAGCCGGGGGCTTCCAGCAATTGGTAAAATGTTTTGATACTTCATCATCACTTTGCTGACCTACCCACGCAGATCGGAAAGTTTGCAACGAAAAACGTCGAAATATCTACATCCGACCACGACTCAGTTTCGAGATACACGCTCTACGGCACCTCAAGCGGAAATTGTAAAGAAAAGGCCTTTTGTCGCACATGTGGATGCACGTTATGGACTGTTCCGGCGGCTGCGCAGGGTGAATTCTTCCTCATTCGGCTTCCGTTGTTGAATGGAGGGTAAGTTATCCACCCAACAAGAAAGAGACAAACGCAACTAACTAGATACTCAGCCTGGATTTGCAGCCAAAGAGCGAAATATTCGTTAAGAATCGGCCAACTTGGATGGAACCTGTCAAAGATGCTGAGCAATGGGAAGAAGCGCGGAAGTGAGAGGCCAAAAAGAGGTTAGGGTGTCGAACGTACATGCGGAGAAAGAGGGGAACCTTGTAATACTTGTAATGATGCCTCTAAAGGTGGACTTAACAAGGGCTTCCGATTGGACTTTAATGAGACAAGGTCACTTATATCACGGGGTTGTCCGTTCCGAACCAATTCGCGATCATTCCGAACCATTGTCTCCTCCTTCCGATAACATCTCATCTTGTCCCGGACAGTGAAGCTATACGATGGAACCTCCACCAAGAACAAGTGACAGGCCTGTCAATCGCCAGAGTGGGTCGAAACGTCTCAAGATTGATGTAGCATGCGATCACTGCAGAATCAAAAAGGTCAAATGTGATGGAGTACGACCAGGTAAGAACCGATCCCCTTATTCTCGGACATTTGCCAGGAGGTAACCTATCAGCTAACTAAACCGTAGTATGTGGTACTTGCAATAGGAAATTGGCTTTGCGGGATACCTGCAATTATACTGCTCCCTCGGTCACCTACATCTCAGGTCGCGTCCCTGGAGCACAGGAGCATGTCAGGAACAAGAACGCACCTTTTCCCCAAGATGCACAAAGAAACAATGTCTCCCCTCCAAGTATCTTGGAAAGTCACCAGCGCAGATACCCTCCGAATCCACCACAGCCGCATAATTCGTCGCCATCCACCTCTACTCCAGGCAGCCAAAGACCAAGCTCACATGGACTGCGCAACGCGAGTGCTTCAGTGCCATCTAAGAGCCCTTCAGCTGTTGATTCCATGACAGCTGTCGTCGATGAGGGAGTCAGTACTGGGGAGTTCTTTGGTAAAAGCAGCGCTGGCTCCTTCACAGCCCAGATCAAGAAAGCCATCGATTTGCGACTGGGGAAGTCCATAGCTAGCTCACAGGATCACGCACCAAGCGTTTCCCGATCAACTGCAGGTACAATCTCCGCCACGTCCGCTCCACCATCAGCGCTTTCATACGTTCTTCCTCCACGTAGGCAAGCCGATCATCTCATGGGACTGTATTGGTTCTACGTCGATCCACTGTATCCCTTTCTTGACAGGGAACGTTGGAGTGGAGCCTACGAAGCCATCTTCTCTGGGACAACAATGGAACTAGACGAGCGCGTGTTTATGGCTACTCTCAATGTTATATTCGCTCTTTCGACACAGCTTCTTGAATCACAATCTCTAGATCAGCGAGAGCGGTCTAGTGAAACATTCTTCCAGCGAGCACGGGATTTGTTACCTATGAACCCCTGGGAGCCTGGCTCTCTGGAGTTGGTGCAATGCCTCTTGGTAACAAGTCAGTATCTTCAAAGTACTTATAGCCCCCATCAAACCTGGATGGTGATTGGATCTGCTATCAGGATGGCTCAAGGTTTAGGCCTTCACTTACCTGAGACATCATCGGGTCGCTCAGACCTTGGAGAGCGAGAGTTGTTAAGGAGGATATGGCACGGATGTGTTCTCATGGATCGGTAGGTGAGACTGAAACGCATCCACAGGTTGGAGTTAACGGACTTGAGTAGCATGGTATCTGTAACTCATGGCCGCCCTGCCATGATCTCACAACATCTTGCAAAGGCTGTCCCGCTCCCAAATTCATCAGCCACGAACGTACAAAGTGAGATACAGAACCCAGAATACTACAGCTTTTTCGTACGGTCAGTTCGCCTATACGAAATAATACATAAAACCATGATTGCACTCTATAATCACACGCAAGATGGCCGATACGAAGAGAGGGAGACACATTCGGACCCCGAGAGCTCGGACGGTGAAGATGAGGATCTTGACAGAGTGGTCCAGCTGGATCGCTGTATTAGTCGGTGGCAATCAAGGCTTCCGAAGCATCTTAGATGGGACTTTCTTGAGTCCAATACAGACAGGATAACCCAACGACAGACGGTTATTCTTCGTGTGAGGTTAGTTCCCTACTACCAGTCTATGATTCTCTCCACATCCCAATATTAACCTATACTGTAATCAGGTTTCTCCATGCACGGATTTTACTTCTGAGACCAGTTCTGTCCAGGTTCTGCCTATCACAGTTCCCGTTAGAAAAGCCACAAGCCGAAGACAACTTGCAAGCCCGTGTCGTCCAACAAAGCGCCATGTTCTGCGTCACCACAGCCCAGAACTTGATCAACACACTTGTCAAGCATCAGTCGATGGATAACACAGTTGGCCTTCTCCCCGCGTGGTGGTATCGAGTTTACTATGTCTATTCAGCTGCAACAGTCCTCATTGCGGCCAAGCTGCGACCTGATATCTTTTCCGCTGTGGAAATAGGTCAGTCCTGGGGCCAGGCCATCTCGTTGCTCAAGACACATGAGCAATTCGGACAGTCAGCGAGGAGGTGCGTTACTGCGCTGCATATTCTATCGGCCAAGATTCTGCAGGCTACGTCTCGAGGCTCCCCGGGCCATGATCTAGCCAGGAGTAATAATGGAACATTGAACCAGGAGAGGCAAGACAATCAGGTACCTCCACACATGATGCCCGACATCGAAGCACCTGATCCTGTTCAGCAGCTGGTGCAGGGGTTTAATTCCCCAATACCTGATTTCAACCCTCAGGATTTCGCGGATCTTGACTTCAATGTCAATGACATGTCTTGGCTGAATGATATCCAAGGGGTTTGGGAGCTCCTGAACGAATAGCACAAGATGATTCCAGTTACTGGCATGTTGACTAAATAGCCATGCTACAATTATGCCATCAAGATATGTACATAGTGACAAGCGAGAATCATGTTTATAAACACCATACAGAAAATGCGAAAGTCAGTCTCGGGGACATTCTACAATATTACAAAAAGACCCTCCTATGCTATATTACTCTTCAACTATTCAGATTGGTTCATGCCTTCCTCCGCTGGATACCGAGGCACTCCAGAAATGGCCCATCATGGCACCCGATCAAATATGCATGTTCCGTCGTAGACTCATTGACGTGCTTTACCTTACACCAAGAAGGTACCGCGAAAGTATCGCGCGATTGCCACTGTAAGGTCATTTTCTCCCCTGTCGAGGTCACAAGCTCTGTGTGGCCCTTTCCTTCATAGCAGTGGTATAAATAGGATTGGCTTTCTTGTGATTCGAAAGTTGCACCAGGGCTCAGTCTCTCCGCCTGCACGCCGAGGAAGGTCGACAATGGTTTTCCATCAGCAAGTCTATAGTGATGAACGGAGTATTGATCTTTGCTAGAGTTGAGATTTTGCTCAACTGCAGCCCACGGAAAACGAAACTCGCAGGGGTCGCAGTGCCTAGTGGACATTAGCAATACTGCTTTGCGGGATACTATAGGACGCTACTTACTCGCTTGGATATCGGGGGTCAGAGTAACCCTGTGCGAAGTGAACTGGAGCGAACCGGAATAGAGGCAGGTTCAGCATATCTAGCCAAATGACTGGCTGGTCACTCTCATTTCCGTGATCGTGCCAATGCCAAATAGGAGTGATTACAACATCGCCGCGGACAAGAGGCATCTTCTTCCCCTCAACAGCTGTGAAGCCCTCCCCATCAATGATGAATCGAGCTGCAAAGGCAAGGTGTCTGTGCGCTGGTGCTGTCTCGCCGGGGTTCACAATTTGAAGACCGCCGTATATGGTATCAGTGGTATATGGTGATTCTATACTGCGTCAGTGAGTTGGATCACGACGGCCGAAGTGCCGTACTTACGCATACTGGGGTTCACTAGCATCAAAACTCTCCGCTCAGCCTTTTCTTCGGGAATTAATTTGGCGGCGGTCTCGAGGTGAGGCAACGCTTCTTTGAACTTCCAAATATGAGGCTTTGCTGTGGGGTTTGGTGATGGCGGCACCATCATGTTCATTTGTGACCATAGAGGCTCCAAGTTCTCGGAAGGCAGCTCGCCAAGATACTGCTTCATTTCATCGGTTTCGCCATCAGAGGCTATAGCGCTAGTGTAGTTGCCCATATTCTCCGGGTATCGTGGGGAATTGGAACAAATTTGCTGAATCTTTTTACTGACAATTAGTACGTGAATACAATATGGTAGTCACAAATGGAGAATAGTTGTAAGATTTGGGGGGATCAAAGATAGGTAGCCGAATGTCTACTTCCCGAATGATCATCCCCAGGTTACCAAGAAGAATTATACCTGCTTCAGAAGCATTCCGGGGGCTCGGGGTATCAGAAAGGTTGGCTGCCAGAGGATAAGATGACAGAATTGATGCATCACGTTATGCAACTCTATGGCATGGTCTTAGCTCATTTGATTTTGTACCCTAAGAAGTGGAGGCCAATTTTTCTATGACCCCCCTGACAAGGTCCCTCCGAGCCTCCACTTTCCGACCGGACCCTGCGATGACTGGCTGAACATAATGAACCTGGAACGCAACATTTCCATTCCATATTACGCAACTATTCGAGGACTGGCCAATGCAACTATATGAAGTATTCATCATCCTTTTATTAGAAAGGTCATGATAAGAACCGTCAACATAATCACGACGTCACTATCACGAAGAATGTCTTCCAACAACTGGAACCGCCTCATCCGCTTTGTCGATGACAGCGGAAACGAAACCTTTGGAGACCCAGAGATAAAAAACGACAAAGATTTCGCTGAGCGCCTAGCCAAGAACGATCTTTGGGCTGTTGAGTATAAGGGGGAAAGTCCTGTGTCACAACTCACCAAGGGTGAAAGAATTCATGTCAAGGCTATCCGAGAACTACTTCGATCGTCCGATGTCCCTATCATTAGATGTATTGGGCTTAACTATATCAAGCACAGTAAGTGATACGCCTACTGATGTGAGGATAGTTACTAACTGCAGCGGTTAGTTAAGGAAGGCAGTCGAACACCACCGCCTTATCCCTCATTGTTCATCAAGCCTTCAACCTCAATCGCTGGTTTCAATGAAGATGTCCCTATTCCCAAGATTGCCCAAGACGGCACGATAGATTACGAAGGAGAGCTTGTACGTTCCGTCTATGACTAGATCTGTGTAAACTATTGCTGACTGAGTCATAGGGCATTGTCATTAGCAAGTCTGGCAAAAACATCTCAAAAGAGGACGCCCTATCGTATGTAGCAGGCTACGTCGTCTCCAATGACGTATCCGCGCGAGCATGGCAGCGTGACCCCAAGAAAGCAGGCGGCGTTCCTCAGTGGTGCTTCAGCAAGGGCTTCGACAAGTTCGCTCCTATTGGCCCCCTTCTTGTGTCCCCGACTGTCGTTGGCAACGCGTCAAAATTGCACTTGACGACAACTGTCAACGGTGAGTTGAGGCAAAGCGAGGGCACAAATGATCTTTTGTTTGGTGTGGAGGAAATTGTTAGTTTTATTAGCTCAGGAACAACCCTTGAAGCCGGTACCGTTATCCTCACTGGTACGCCCTGTGGCGTGGCTATGGGCATGAAGGAGCCTAAGTATCTCAATGATGGCGATATCGTCGAGGTTAGCATTACCGAGCTGGGTAGTGTAAGAAACAAAATGGTTTTTGAGTAACTCATGGATAGACACCAGATCCCAGATACTGATTTGATGCTACCCTAGAGCGGTTTGAGAGCAATTTGCAGTTTACTATTCGTGAAAAGACAAGCAACGGGTTCTGGTAAACTCGTTACAGACGTAACGCTGTGGCTAGCTTATAAGGAAGAGAGTCGCATCTTATTTCCAATTCTCACTACTGGAGCCCTGGAAGCCAACGAGTTGGTAAAGGTTGGAATACTTATGCAAGAGTTATATAAAAGACTAGTGGCACACTATGGACTATGCATGTATAATAAATCAGTGCATAACTCTATGCATCTCAGCATAATCTCCAATTCCACAATAGTAAACCTCTTGTCAACAATAAGAGCCACGCCCGGTTAGCTCAATCGGTAGAGCGTGAGACTCTTACGAGTACGCGATCTCAAGGTTGCGGGTTCGACCCCCGCATCGGGCTGTTCCTATAAATTCGATTGCGAGCGTTTGCGAGGCTTTCTTTTTTTCTTTTTTCGCCTTGCCCTTTGTATTTCCACTCACAACCCCGGATTGTTGGCCTATTTCGTCTCCGTTTTGTTGTTTTCACGGCCGACTGCAAGGGAGGATTGTCCCGGAATGGCCTCCAACTCCGAGCTAGAGAGGGTTACACCAACATGGCTGACATGCTGCCAATTGACAACTAAAGCCAATGAACATAACGTTGTCTCACTAAACCCTGCTTTTCCTACTGCATGTCGCCTTTACCCATGATATTTGCAACCATTTCTCCAATTATCCGACATTAGGCGACGGGAACAAACGAGTATTTGCCGTTACATGTGGGAGGCCAACCACTTCAACGTGAGAAATTATAAGCTGCAAGAATGATGATCGTACACATCAGAGCGACTCTGGCTCGGTCAAGTATGAAGACTCTTCTAGTCCCCTCAAGTTCACCTTCCAGACTTTGCGTATCTCTTCGTAAGGATCACCATCTCTGACAAAATGGCGACGCTTGAGGCCTTGAGTCTTGCCCTCAAACAACAAATTCCAGACAAAGCGTTCACCAAGGCTCTGACGGATGCTGAATACCAGGATGGCTTCAATCTATTCTTGCACCACAATGGATGGGCCAATTACCGGGACTTCGTGATCCCCAAACTCTCTCAAATTCTTGATTCTCAACTACAATTCCACAAAGATGTTTCTGTGCTCGAAGTTGGCCCTGGTCCTAAGAGCGTTCTCCAATTTCTGCCCTCGCCCATCAGACAGAAAATCACAAATTATACTGCGTTTGAACCAAATCACGTATTCGCTAGGCAGCTGCAAGATTGGCTAAAGTCGACGCATGGGACTTCACGATTTCCTTCTCTGGGCATCTCTTATGTTCACATGGAACCTTTCACCAAAGATACAATCGTAGCTGAGAAATATCACATCATCCTCTTCTGTCATAGTCTATACGGTCTGACTTCGAAAGAGCAAGTCATCAGACATGCTTTGGACATGCTTTTTGAGGAGCCAGATGAGGGCATGGTTCTCGTTTGTCATCGCGACCGGAGTCTGCGTCTCAATGGCCTCGTCTGTCAGCAGTCGGCTCTGTTGCCAGATGGGATTGTGTGCATCAAGGATTCTGACGACACTATCAACAAGTTTGCAACTTTCATCACTGGCTGCTCCGCTCGAAACAGCGAAGTGCAAGGTAATCTTGACAGCGAGTGGAGAAAGACATGCCGCGCCCTGGCCCGCCGCGAGACGAATCGCCCGGATACTCTGGCATTTGCGTCTCCGGAAATTATGGTGACCTTTACTCGACATGCCACCGAGCTTCCAGAGCTGACGGCGCTGGTCCCTACGGCCCCAGAGCACTACAAGGTTAAGAACAGAGAGGCGCAGTCTCAGACACCAGCTGCCGTGGTCAGGCCAACAGAAATCGGTCAGGTTCAAAACTGCGTTAGTTGGGCCTTGAAGCACCGAGTCGGCCTGACTGTGGTTGGCGGTGGCCACAGTGGTCATTGCCGCTGGCCTAATGTTGTCTCAGTAGATATGAGCGCATTCGACAAAGTCCACATCGTCCAGAATCATGGCGAATCCAGCGATGTTAGGGCTTTGGTGGTGGCTGAGGCTGGATGCAAAACGGGTGACATCATCCAGTCCACCAAGTCCGAAGGCTTGACCCTTCCTTTGGGAGCACGCCCCAGCGTTGGATCCGGAATGTGGCTCCAAGGCGGAATTGGCCATTTGACCAGGATTCATGGTCTTACTTGCGATGCTATCGTTGGCGCTGTACTCGTCAGCGTTGAATCTGGCCAGGTACTCTGTGTTGGAAACGTACCATATGAGCATCAGCCGATTGATGCCGTTCGCCCTAGGAACGAAGAGGATCTCCTTTGGTCACTCAAAGGTGCTGGAACTAATTTTGCAATCGTCATCAGTGTCGTGTTCAAGGCTTATTCTGCCCGATCTTTCTCCGTCAAAGACTGGTGTATTCCTCTTAGAGATGGAGACTATGCGAAGTTTATGCTTCAAAAGTTCGCAAGGACACTCGCCCCTAACCTCTGTCGGGACTCATCAGTGGATGCGTATCTTTACCATGTTGATGATCAGCTAGTGCTTGGAGTCACTCTTTTCCAAAGCAGGAGTACCGAGCCGGACAAGGGTTCTTTTTCGACCACTCCCGAATCATTCTTGCAAGTACTGGGAGGGAATTATGATACAAAAATGGTGGATGCTGTAGGACTGTTTGATACTGAGATGTATATTTCGCGCATGCATGGCGGGCATGGGGGAGGGAAAACCTCTGCATTTAAGCGATGCGTCTTCCTCAAGGACATCTATCAAACTGAAATCCTTAGCATGCTACTCACTGCAGTCGGTAGCCGCCCATCCCCTCTGTGTTATGTCCATCTTCTACACGGAGGATGGCCCGTTGCAGAAGTCGCTAGCGATGCTACTGCTCTTGGCTGTCGGCACTGGGACTTTGCCTGTGTAGTGACTGGTGTTTGGCCCCGCGACGACGATGATACACCAACTGCACGTGCAACGATTCAATGGGTGTATAGTGTGGTAGAGGCCCTTCTACCAGTGAGTCAAGGAGTCTACGGCGCCGACCTTGGGCCAGATCCTCGGGACACTGGACTGGCGACTAAGGCCTTTGGCCCCAACCTTCGAAGGTTGGTCAGCTTAAAACAAGCCTTTGACCCTCATCGCGTACTAGCTTACGCCTGTCCACTTTCACAAGATATGTTGCCGCCAAAGGTAGTTATTCTTGTAACAGGGGAACATGGTGTTGGAAAAGACCACTGCGCCAAAGCTTGGTCATCCACAATCGAACGACATGGCCATAGTAGCTCCGTGATCAGCATAAGCGATTCGACGAAGCGAGAATACGCCTCCCATACAGGTGCGAATCTGAGCCTCATACTCAAGGACCGCGTGTATAAAGAGCGGCATCGTGATGCGTTGACTGCGTTCTTCCAACAGCAGCTGAAACGACGACCTCATCTGGCAGAAGAACATTTTGTTGAAGCCGTGAGGGGCGCTGATGTGGATTTCCTGTTCATTACTGGAATGAGAGACGAGGCGCCGGTAGCAACGCTCTCGCATCTAATTCCGGATGTCCGACTGATAGATGTTCATGTTGAGGCTAGCCAAAAGACCCGAACTCTCCGACGACAAAACTTCACAAATAGTGATTTTGTCAACGATCCAGATACCAACGGATCTAGCTCCAACTATCGACCGAGCCTGATCTTTGACAATGATACAACAGACGACCACCAAGTCAAGGCTTTCGCCAAGAACAATCTGCTTCCCTTCTTGAGCGACAGTCTCAGGCGCCTGGCTAACATGGTTCGCTCCACAACAGACTTTCCGAAACCGGGCATCAAGTTCCGCCACGTCCTTGACATTTCCCAACAGAAAGGGGGACTTAGTCTCTGCACATCTTTGCTTAAGAGGCATCTTGCGGGCGGTTGGTCCGATATCGACGCCATAGTGAGCTGCGAGGCTGGAGGGCCCATCTTTGCCGCAGCTTTGGCACAAGATATAGATGTTCGCTTCGTTCTGATTCGCAAAGCTGGGAAACTCCCACCACCTACGATATCGGTCCAAAAGTGCTCTTCATATATCTCATCCCATGTGAATGACATGACGGATGATAGGATCGAGATGGACGCCAACGCCTTCCGCAAAGGTGCGCGAGTAGTAATAATCGATGATGTGCTGGCAACGGGAAGTACACTGTTGGCAACGCTCAAGATACTCTTTGAAGCTGATGTCGATATAGAGGATATCAGTATCATGGTGGTTGCTGAGTTCCCTCTCCATTGCGGGCGTGAGGCACTGAGAAAGGGGGGCTTTGGGAGAGTCGGCATTCAAAGTTTGTTGGTTTTTGATGGCATGTAAGGAGTGATAAAACTGCCCGAAAGCCAGGGCGACTGAAACACTTCTTTCAAATCTCCCGAGGCTGAAGCAGGCCATTTTTTATGCTTAAACCTTTAGATACTTGGCCTACAAAGTTTAAGTAAAGTTATGTATCTTTCATTGCCATTCTTTATGGGGAATCTAGTATGAAGTTGTCTTGCGAAACAGAAGACATGATATTCCTAGACAGGAACTTGAAAAGATCTCAGTCCTATATCTCACTTTTTCAATTGAGTAAAAGCTTAGACGGGTTCAAGATCGATGAACTTTAGCTGTGAGGGAGTCTTCTGTAGGATAATATCATAGCATCTCACTCCGACTACACAATACTGGTCGAGTCAACGATCAATTACGCTTGAACAAGCTGCGGGATATTTAAAATGCACCTCGAACTCAGCTAAGTCTTCGTAAAGGTTTGGTCTAAATAGCATAAATTGGCTAATCCATTTCGTCTCTTATACTTCCAGTACCGTCCCCATTTCCCTGGCAAGGAAGGTTCGACATTTGATTGAGTACTACTGAAGCTGCCTCAAAAAGGGACAAGCATAAGTTATCGGAGCCGGTTTGTAGCCTTAACCCCGGACGCTTTTGGCACATTATTCAAGACCGTCCGGGATGTAATAATTGAGCCAACGGTTCGCGAGTTCACCTTGTACGTTTTGGTAACGATATTGAATTGTTGTATGAAGGCAATATCTCAAAACTCTCAAAACAAAAACTTCTATGGCAATAAACAGTGCACTACTCTGTAATTCACCCTCCAAACACAAGAAGCGCAGATCCCTGATGTTGCTATCCTTAGTTTATGCACGTCGCTCTCTTCCACAATTCGCTGCCGGGCATGATACAGCGGCATTCCGACTCTCAGCGCTCTCGCACTGGCAGGATACGTTCACGAGGTCTGTACATTCGACATCTAACGCTGCGGCGTCAAGGCAGGGGATCTCATTTTTATCATGAGATTCATATCAAGTGTGGAACTCTACATACGCCACAAGGTGGGATGAACGAAGTCGGTGAACAGTTAGGGGAATGGTTGAGGATATCGCAAACGCCTTAACAACAACAACTACGAGTAAGGCAAAGAATAGTACGGACCGCATCTTTGTGTCTGGATTATCGATACAGGTTGTGAAGGGCAACTCGAAAGCTCTTGTTGTGAAGGCAATGAAAAGTACGAAGGGAAATGTTGTGTTATATATATATATATATATCATGGTTTCACAGTATCATATCTTCCTTTGATGGTCCGACATCACGTTCTACACTTACTAGGTACAAAACTCTTTAGCGAGGTACTGGCTTAGGGCAACACTATCGTAACGAGCGAAGGGTCTTTTCTATTCGTATGGCATGTTAAAGAACGACTTGTCCAGTGGTTATGTAACGAATACTATGGGGTAAACCCGATAATCACGAGCTATGCCAAGAGAATCCAACAGAAACTTATTCTTCCAAAGTACACCTCGTTCGTGCAACTGAGATGATTTGTGTTGATGTACACCAGGTTGTTTGCATACAGCCAACAAACAGTCCACACTCAAGCACAAGCGGTACAGACAGCGGCGGCGGCAGCTTGCACGGAAAGTGCCAGATCAATTCCACAGTTCCCGACGACACACCCAAGAGCCGAAGCCTGGATCACATCAGAGCTGGCACACTGGCAGGCGATGTCGCTACACCCCACAGCAGAAGCTGCCGAAGTGATACAAGGAGCCTGAAGAGTTCGTTAGTACATGATGTATTTGGGTAATGATTGTGTCGCTTACACCGCAGGTGGGAATGGCCGAAGTCTCAGGGCAGTCAGTTGGCGCGGCCTGTGGAATGGCAAAGGCAATCCCGAGCAAAGCGGACGCAACGAATGGGGAAGTGAATTGCATGTTTAATGAATAATAGATAGATCAACCGAATGTTTGTGCTAAGTCCTTCATTTGGTTTTGTTCAACCTCGAAGCACTGTACCGTCGTATTTATAGGCGACTCTCCTGACGCTGATTGCGCTTCCCCGCGTTTCCCGAACATGTGAATACAGTCCTTGATGAAGATCCCGCGAAGTCCCAGATGATAACTTCTGTCTCATCCATTGCTTCTCAGCCATTTGATGCGGATGCTGTTTCCCTATGAGGCACAATGACCTGTCGATCGTCTCACAATCACGATCGTGTCCTCAATGGGCGACCGACCGACGAGAACTCCCGATATACCGAGGCTTGCCACACCATATGCTCTTTCTCAAGCATTGCACGTGAAGCTTTTGCAAAGGATGTGTCACAGCTGCCTCAAGGAGAGCAGGGTTCCCCACAAACACTATCTGGGGTAGCGGAAGGTAGTAGTGTGTCGTTACATTGGCAGTAAGGAACTCAGTGAGGCTAGTCAATAAATAGCCTTGCCGATATTCACGCGTCCGTTATAGGACGCCTTTGGCACTCCACGTATTTATAACAATACAGCGAGATGATATTACCAAGTAGATATTCGTACAGAGCGGGGTTGTGTAGAACAAAAGTACCAAAAGTAAAGCAGGAAGCCAAAATCATGTGAAAGCCAATTCTTGCACGTAACCCGATCACCTTTCATCTTTTCCCATTCAGGAATTGCCCATTCTCTCATCCATCGTGTGTTCAGCACTTCATCTGCGTTCAGCCGCTCGCCAGGTCGGTATACAAGCATCCCCCTGAGCATTTCCTGAAACGCCTGACTCTCCTCTTCGTCAAACTCTCCCATGTCCCTCTCTGTTGAATAGTCTCGTCAAAGCGCTGCTCCCATGAAGTTGATGGTTAGACTGCAGTATATGTTCCTTCTTCCGAAAAATACTTGGAGTGGTTGGTGGATGTATGAGCCTGATGGTATTTCAGGCTTGTCGCAGTCACAGGGTATGGCCCATAAATAAGATGATACACAAAGTCCTAGGCCGAAATAAAGAGCGTGCACTTCTCGAAAGTACTAAGGTTAGAAAAAGAGAAGGGAAATAAGGGTCAACGACGAAATCGTCGTGAGCAGTTTCTGTGCATTTGTGGGGAGCACAATGAATAGGGAGCCCACGAGACTTTGACAATGCTTGTGGCTACTTGGCGTCGGCTCGCAAACTCCAACGCTTGGTTGGGGCTTCGAAGCTCAGCGATAGTTGTTAACCACATAATAATAGAGATGTGAAGTATTTTGTATTTGAGAACGTCAACCCTTCCCGGCTCAGATCAACAGCTACTCATTGACGAATATCAGCGCCGATGGAAGAAAGATATTTACACTGCTTCTGCAACTCCTTACTTGGCTTCTCCATCCTCGTACCGCCGCCAGTCTCAAACACAATCCGCTGCTTTCCCTTCTCCGTCCAAGTCTCCCACTTGACAGAACCCTCATGGCGATACGTGTTCGGGTCCAAGGATCGAATAAAGCTTGACCAATAGCCCTGAACAACTGGGATAACGGGTCCATTCTTTTCGCCGGGGAAGTAACTTGCCGGGGGGTTATTGTTACCAAGTCCAGGTCCAAAGATGGCGTTCAGCTCAGCCACGTGTGGCACACCAAGACCTTGGGCCACTTCATCAGGGTCTTCGACATCATACCAGTAGTTCCAAGATTTGGAGACACCGTATTGGGTCAGGGCATTGGAGATGTAGAGGCCGGGGCACATGTATCGCATATCTCCATACGCGGTGCTAGCCTGTCGCCAGTAGCACCCAGCATTGGGACAGGTGTTGTTTTTGTTGGGGTATAGATCATTGATTTTTCCGAGTTGTTCTAGCGTCAAAAAGGGGAACTGGGCTTTGAGGAATTCGTCGCTGTCGGCGATGCTGGCAGCATCCCGTGGTGCAAATGGAGTTCCGCCGTTGGTATCATCGCCTGTGATAAGGGGAACCTTGATGAATTTTCCTTGCTCGAAGAGCTTGTAAGTAAGGTCAGGTATCAGGTCGTTGTCGAGAGTAACAGTCCACATGTAAAGAGGTGCCTTGGAGCTGCCCTGGAATGGAATACCCTTGTTCACTTGTTGTATCTCTTGGGGTGACTTTGAACGAATGCATTGTAGAACATCGTTCTTGGAACCAGCGCACCCAAGACGAATAGCCAGGTTCTGGTATTGGTAGGCCGACTCCTTGGGAGTCAAAAGGGTACCAAAGGAGATGGACTCAGCTGCAGCGCCATGGAAGAGCCCTTCATTCTTCCCACCATGGGCAGTTAGATGAAGACTAACGCTTGCAGCACCAGCAGAGTCTCCTCCAATGACCACATGGTCTGGGTTTCCTCCAAATTTGGTTATGTATTTCTGAACCAATTTGAGAGCCTTTCTCTGGTCATGGAGACCAAGGTTAGGCTTGATGTTGACACCGTCGTTGAGGAATCCGTAGACGCCAACGCGATAATGGATGCTGACAACAATCATGTCCAGATCACCAGCCTTGACGAGGCCCGTTCCGTTGACATTAGGGTTAGCATTAGAGTTGAAACCACCGCCTTGGATGTAGAAATAGACTGGAAGCCTGTCTCTACTTGAGGCGTGTGTTGGTGCCCAGATATTGAGGAAAAGGCAATCTTCAGCTTCGGTATCGCCGATAACCTTTGGGTCACTGCTGGTTCCAATACAAACAGGCTTGCGCTGTAACTTATGTCAGCCTATAACGTTCAATCGCGTGTCTTCGAGATATCTTACCCGAGTAGCATCCTGCACGGTTCTCACGCGGCTAGGATCTTGGGGCAGTGTCCATCTCTGATCCTTGACTGGTGCAGCAGCATACCGCACACCGAGCCATTCTGAGACGCCATTTCCAAGGTCTCTACCTTTGTACCTGCTATATCCGAGGTCGACTGTGGGGTCCACCGCAACAGAGGGTAGAGCCAGTGCCGTGAGCAGCAGCAAACGAGACACCAACTGCATGGCGAAGTCAATCAATTTAGAGTGACAGTACTAATGAAGGCGCGAGAGAAGATGATGACTCAAAAGTCGATATAAGTCATTTTCGGCTCTCAAAAGTTGATGCCGCTCTCGGCGCTTCGCCGGCGCTTTATTCCAGGTTTGCTTAACCATATTTTCATTTTTGCCTCACAGGAGATCATGAGCCGACGTTTTGGTTCCTGGATTGGGTCAAGTCTTCAAAGTCCGGGGTAGTCATAGCTCGATAGGTGGGGGATATGGGGAAGCGAGCAAGGATGAAGCTCTTAAAATGCCATGGTTTACCCAGCTTTCATGTGTTATCAAGCCCGGATTGGATATTATTCCGTTTAATGCATGAGCAGCTTCCTCGTATTAGTTAGCCTGTCACGCTTGGTCGGCAAATGCTTCAAGACAGTTGCCGAAGATCTGACTGATGATTACCCTATAGCCCCAACGTGTATGCGGTCGTTCGGCATTGTCTTTATGGCACTATTTATTCCAATGGTGATATCTGTTGTCAGAGAGGTTTTAATCTTGAGTTAAAAATTCTAACTTCAGTTCATGCTGCGGCTGTATGTCAGCAAGGAGTTTTACCAGTCTGTTTTCGCCATGAATCCGTCAGAGGTGAGCAGCGGAGGCAGTCAATACTTTCCTGGGCAGTTCGATCAACCTCACGACAATGGCTCTCTACGGAGTAGCCCATAACAAAATTGAGGAGGTTGGGAGAAGTGCCTCGCTTATTGTCATCTGTCAGAGCACATTGACTCATGCAGGCTCCGCTACAATATTGTCAGAGCATCCTGTCAAAGGCGAACTTGCATCATTTGAAATATATTCACTGTGCCTTCATGGAATTCTCCCTTGCCAACCGTTGCGTTCGCCCTTGTTTCAATAGCGCCACCACATGGGAATTGAGAGTCATCGGGGCACGGACTCCGGACAGTAAAGAAGCCATGTCTCAACTGAGACAAAATGCCAGTTTGGTCAGTTTACGGGTGTCGGTCGGGCTTGGACTCTGTTGAGCCATTTGCTGCCAGTATTGAGTGAAGGTAAACGCGTCAATCTGAAAATTCCTAGTGGAAATTCTCCACTCCAAGTTACGCGTCGGCCTGTAATTTATCGTTATTGGCCGGGGTAAAACAATCACAAACAATAGACGTGATCGTGATAATAACTACACCTCTGCCAAGAAGCTATTAGGTTTGATATTGATGTTACTCCATTCCACTGAAGCGTTTCCGTTATGCAGAGTGATAGTGACGTATAGCCAGGCAACATCTAAAGCATAGCAGAGTCTGATGGAGTGGAGTGCTGCGCAAATGACTTCGGCCAACATTCGACATCCTATCCAAGCAAAGCAAGCATTTGCAATACTTAGTGTGGAAGGAAAACTCACAAACGAAATCATGGTCATCAGAAAGGGTTACCACAACTTATCAGAGGGTAGCAGAAAGTTTGAAGCCTAAGGGTATTTGTCAGATGGCATATAGAATAATATTGATCTCTCAACGCCAATGCTTGTTGAATGTTGTTTATTTCTTTATTTCTTACATCACTGGGTTGCTGTATGGCGACACAATCATGTGTAGAGACACTACCAGCGTCTTGAAATACCCTTTCAAAAAATCCCGCTAAAAACAAGCATAATAAGGTTAATCTGCCAAATAAAGCGCTAAGCAAGGGAGGTACTCAGAAATTGATCAACTGGCTTGCAGGACACTTAACCTTCAATAATTTATAAAAGACTCACTCCCCCTTCCAGTCAATAAACCGTCACGGGCTGTTTCTTCTATCGTTATTGGGGTACCCCTTGTTACTAGAAGTCTCTACAGACCCTCAAGTAGACACTAACAGGGAGCCATGACGGATCCGTGTTTCTAGATGCAGGTGACCGAATGAATGTCTCAGTTCTTCTGAACACTTGACTTGCAAATCGTCCGAGATGTTAGAAATTATTAAAAATGCCTCCTTCCGATATGGAATGTAAACAATGGCCTGAATTGCATCTATTCCCATCCATTCATCCCCTGTGGGCGGACTATCCACTGACAAATATTCTTGACATCCATGCTTTGCGAAGGGATTCTACAAGGGTCAACAATCTCCACAGAGACGATGACGTCCCATGGTCTTAAACACAAACGCCTGTTTATTCTTAATTTGACCTCTCTTTCTTTATAGTTTCCACTTCATGGCGAGCCCAATCCGTGCAGCATGGGGGGATTCAGCTAACTAGTCAGCTATTTGCGCCTTGACTTGTATAAGCTAACCCAATCAGGGAAAATTGAGATAGGGGAATTGTCGTCTGAATAAAGAACCCCCGTATTCTCTCTCTCTCTTTCTTCCCATATCTCTCTAGGTGACCGTCATCATCTTGCCATCTAACACCTATCAAGATGAATCGGTCCTGGGCTAGAATACTATCTACACTCTTCACAACGCTATTCTTAGCGGCTGTCACTCTCAAAACCCTTTTCCCGGGGAATGACCCATATAGATGCCGTGCTCTTCAGAATACAGGTCGCTGGATAGACCCTGTGCAAGATGAACAAGGGAATCGCGATCCATTTCACCAATGGCAGCCCGACGGATGTATCTTGAGTCAGTATCAGTCAGAAGATATCCGAAGATGCATGGAAGGACGGAGGATAGTCGTTTCTGGAGACTCGACGTCAAGAAATGTTGCCCGTGCGATGGGTAAGATGGTAAGTAGGCATGCTCATGCTAGGAATTTTTACTCACATGTGTTCAGCTTGATGAAAAGCAGTTCAAGAAGGACGAGCTGTCAAATAAACACCCCAAGATGAAACCGTTCAATATGACCTACCACGGTCAGAAAATTGAGCGCATCACCAACGTGTGGCTTTCCGCCCATGGTGTCCCAGGTCGAGAAGAATTCGTACAGAGCATTGAGAGATACGCAGATGAGAAATACAACATCCCAACCATCGAAGAGCAAGAAGGTCCCGCGATGATATACCTCTCAGCAGGCGCATGGTTTACTCATCCTCACGTCATTACATCGGGTAAAGCAAACAAGACTGATCCTTGGGATGAGCGCTATGAGCTCTACAAGAATCATGTTGCCAGTCTCAACAAGTTCATCGGCGATAATACCCCGGATTACGACCCCTTCACAGCCCCAATGGATCCCCATGATGGGATCGGCAACCAAATCTTTTACGCTCCGCCAGCTGGTCCACGGTATCTAGGGGACGACCCTGATCAGAAGGTGGATAGAGGCCGAAGGGCTGACGAGGTCATCGAGATGCAGCAGTGGCTCCACGATAATGAAGGCAACCTCAGTATCCCTCTCGTGTGGTCCATCCCCGGCGTCGTCGTAGGCCAGGACAAAATTTGGCGCGATCCCCATCGCACGGGTTTTCACGTCAAGTTTCACGTCGCTGAACTGCGGGCCAACATTCTTTTCAATATGCGGTGCAACGCAAAACTTGACAGAATGAAGAGCTACCCTTACTCGCGTACTTGCTGTACCGATTATGGCGTCAAGCCCTTTACGCAGCTTGCTGTTGTCGTCTTGGGCACCATTTACCTAACCATCTGTATCTTTTGTGAAGCCTTGGATCTTTTTGCAAACCGACCGCAAACTGAGCCTCGGTGGAGCCTGTTCAATATGAAGGCTGGATGCCTCGTCTTGGCTCTCCTCATGTGCTACTTCGCCGACCGGACCCAGATGATGGCTAAGGGAAGTAAACTTTGGCAGTTGGAGGACTTCATGATCCTTTGTATCATCTGTATCGCGATTCTAATCTTTACCATCCGGCGGTCAGATTCTTCCCAGAACCCATCTTTGTCACAACCAGTCGCGGACGAGTCCTTCCTATCGCGAGATCAGATTGATGAGTGGAAAGGGTGGATGCTGTTCGTCATTCTGGTATATCGCTGGACTGGGGCCGAAGGCGATTCCCTTCACGTCTTCATTCGTCTTTGTGCGGGCGCTTATCTCTTTCAGAGTGGTTACGGCCACACAGTCTATTTCCTGAAAAAGAATGACTTTTCATTCAACCGAGCGGCAGACACCCTTCTTCGGCTCAACATACTTCCATGCTTCCTCGCTTACTTCATGGATACTGACTATATGTTTTACTACCTTTCGCCACTCTTGTCATTCTGGTTCGTCGTCGTATATACAACCCTGGCAATCGGCAAGGAACATAATAACGACATACAATTCTTGCTGGCCAAGATCTGCTTCTCTTGTATGGTTATCTCCGGCCTCTTCCTCGCCATACCGTTCACGCCTTGGACATTTCACATCCTACGGGCCATCTTCAGCATACAATGGAACGTCAATGAATGGCAACGCAGCGTCATGTTGGACATGTTTATAGTATACATCGGAATGCTAGCTGCTGTCATCAACCGCGAGATGAAGAACGCCGAGGTTTCTGTTCGGTTAGGTCTTCGTGTGAGCCTTGCCCTTGGTGGTCTGTTCTCCATCTTTCATTATTTTTGTTTCACTTCAGACTTCGGGAAAAGTACATATATGAAGTGGCATCCCTACGTTTCTGCCGTCCCGATCTTGGCTTTCGTCGCGTTGCGCAATGTCTCAAGGCGCTCGAGGAATTATCATTCCAAGGCTATGTCTTGGCTGGGGCGCTGCTCTCTGGAAGCTTATATCCTCCAATTTCATATACTACTCGCTGCTGATGCCGACGGAATCCTTGTTGTGGACGGTCTATTTGGCGACGGTACACTTTTGGGAGACCGGTGGAGGACCTTGGTCATAATTGTGCCCATTTTCCTGTGTATTAGCCACGCGGTAGCTGAGTCGACGACTTACATTGCCAAACTGGTGGTAGGTCAAAATACAGAAAGGGAAAAGATAGAAGGGTCGCCATCTTTGATCAGTTGGATGGAGAGGATCCCAGGCTGCTCGGGCATCACGGCGCCTCAGATTCGTGTTGTGTGCATCCTTTTAGTTATGTGGTGCCTCAACTTGATGACGCCTGGACATGGAGTGCCAGCTGCGCCAGATGGAGGACATAACGTCACGGAAGTAGATAGCTTTCCCAGAGAGACCCCGTCGTTGGTCCAATTGAATGGTACTTCCCGGTAGAGTAGATAAAATGAATGTATTGTATGTATTACCTGTTGATCACCCAACTCGCCACACGTCTTGGCTCCGATAAGCATCCCAGCTAGCGCCAATCCCCCGCCCTCTTTCTACAAACGGGATGAGTCAAAAAAGAATTTTTGTTCAGGAAACAATTGAGCTAATTCTTTAACCTTCAATCTATTAAGGCATCATCAATTCACTCCACCATGTCGTCCTCTTCTTATCCAACACAAGCTGTGGAGCTCGAGACTCTCAACTTCACTCGTCAAATTGATACAGCACCGAAACAGCCGAATCCGGTTTTATCTTCGATTGGCCGTCGGCTTGGATCTTTTGATGATCACCATCAAGAGCAACAAGTTAATACCACAGACGATGATGCGGTACCGGCGAGAGCCACTGTTGTTGTCGAGAAGTGGAATGAGCCAATTGGGAACGCCTTTCGAGTTGCGGCTGTTTTCTTTAGTCTTTTCGTCTCGGGTGCCAACGATGCAGCCTACGGTGCCCTGATTCCTTACCTCGAGACATACTACGAGCTTTCATACCTTGTGGTCTCGCTCATCTTCCTTTCTCCCTTTGTCGGCTTCATTGTTTCAGCGGCAATCAACAATTATCTTCACATGAGAATCGGCCAACGGTGGATCGCCTTCATGTGTGGTGGATGTCATGCACTGACATACCTGATCTTGTCCCAGCACCCGCCTTATCCTGTGTTGGTCTTGGCATATGTCCTGGCTGGCCTGGGTAATGGAATTGGCCTTGCAGCTTGGAATTCCTACATTGGTAATCTTGCCAGATCCAACGAGCTGTTGGGGTTTATGCACGCGAGCTACGGTCTTGGTGGTACCGTCAGCCCTCTGATCGCGACCAGCATGATCACCCAAGCCAACCTTGGCTGGTACGACTTTTACTACGTGCTTGTAAGTCCCCACCCCCTTAAAGCACTACAGGAGACGATAGCTAATCTTATAAACAGCTCGGCATGGCTGTCCTTGAGACTGCTACACTCACATACTCATTCTGGCCCAAGACAGCTCAGAAATATCGCGAGACTGTTCTTGCAGCGGGCATCCGCAACGAAGGCACCAGATCCGCACTCTTCGTCAGGCCTCACGCCCGGGTTGTTTGGCTCTGCGCCCTGTTTCTCCTCGGCTATGTTGGTGTTGAAGTGGCCTTGGGTGGTTGGGTCGTGCAGTTCATGCTGCGTGTTCGTAACGCCGATCCCTTCGACGCAGGTATGACAGCCGTCGGCTTTTGGCTGGGTATAACCCTAGGACGCATGATTCTAGGCATGGTAATCCCAAAGATAGGTGTTAAGCTGTCCCTTCTGATCTTCATCCCCATTACCATGGCACTCCAGCTCATCTTCTGGCTCGTGCCTCAATTTCACGTCTCAGCAGTAGCCGTTGCTCTGCAGGGCTTCTTCCTAGGACCAATGTTCCCCTGTGTAATCGTGGCGGTCACCATGCTTCTGCCTCGACATCTTCACGTGAGTGCAATTGGATTTGCTGCTGCATTCGGTGGAAGCGGAGCGGCTGTGCTGCCCTTCGCGGTTGGTGCCATTGCGCAGGCAAAAGGCGTTCAAGTCCTACAACCTATTATCCTTGCAATTTTGGTGGTTTTATTAGGTATCTGGCTTGGCTTGCCCAAGATTGAGAAGAGGAAGGATTAGTCACGCTATCACTTTTCTGTTTGTTTGCTGTACTGGACTTGGCCAAGACGTGGTTGATCTACTGGCCCGGATTGTCAGATTTCACATGGCACATTGAATACTATAGAAATGATTCTCTGAAGTATTGTCGTAACATAGCAGATGAAACGCTTTCTGCGTTTGCGCTCCTTGGATGTGAAATGTGAGCATAGGAAATGCCTCCTAGTTTTGCGTAGATATTGATAGGGAAAGAATCATCCACGTCATTAAGAGATAGTTCTTGTTTCAACTGAACTCAACACAAAATAATATACTATAACATTAGTCTTGCTGTTGGGCATTTCCTTATTGAACCCTCGATTTTAGTACCTAACATTTCTATTGACCCTCAGTCACTGACTAACAGATCCAATACAATCTTTCCAGACAGTACTGGCTGTAAGTTGTCAACTTAGCTCAATCATCTCATCGGACATCGGGCTTGAGCAATAGTTAAGATTTATGAAATTACATCAAGCCTGTTCTTCCCAATCTTGGCTGTGGATGTGTATGATACGGATTCAGTATTCTAACTAAACCATTGCGATCCAAACCATACCGACCTGGCCCTTACCGTCCGCGCCCATAGTCGTCTCATTCCATGTACCAGCCTGCCATTTCAGCTTATCCTTGGTAACCTCATGGATACTAGCATAACAACGAATGCTAGGTCCTTTCGCGGGGAAGTCAATGTGATTAATCGCTGCAAAGGCAACGGGCTGCCTTGCGAATGAGCCATCATACCACGGAGCCTCACTAGGTCCGTCTTCCTTCTTGAAACGAGTGGCACCAGATCTAACGCTTTTGCCATCATACTCAGTGTCCCATGCCAACCACATGACCTTGGCCCGCTCAAACTGACCATCGTCCCAACTCTCTATATTGATAGTGCATGCATTCTGCGTGACATTAGTGGCTAAGCATTTGAGGGACCTCCGTCCAGTAGGCTGGCTGATAGAAGTGAACCAGCACTCGATCTTAGGGATGGCTTTGTAGGGTCTCGCAAAGTACACCCGGAAGGTCGCGTTCTGTGTAGTGGCTCGTCCGGGAAGCTCGGAACTGTCAAGCTCACCGTACTGGAAGTTGACGTGGCTGTTATTAGGGAGAGTCAGCCAAGAAGCTTCCATATCGTATACTTTACTGTTCGTGGTTTCCAGCTTGAGGCCAAATCCATTCGTGGAAATATTCGAAGTTTCAACGCCAAGGTTAGGACCATCAGGAGCAAATATGTCGAGCTTGCAAAGACCATGGAGAACACGAGGGGTGTATGGAAGACTCTTCTCGAAGGGAATTGTGTTAGTACGAGCACAATTGCTATCGGTACTCCAGCCGATTTCACGAGCTTTGAGAACCCCAGACCTGGGTCGGTTGAGCTCGGCATCTTCTCGGCCATCTTCCAATCCGAAAGCCACGTCCGAATCATCCTGGAACCAATATCAGTGATAAGACGAGATAAAGTAACACGTAATCCTTACCTGAGTGTCTCCCCAAATTGGGCCTAACCTATACAGCCCAGTCCGTATGCCAGGAGTCGAATTATTCACACTGCGTCCCCAGAAGCCTTTCAGATGGCCGTTGGCAAGCAATGGGTCGTAATGTTTCATAGTCAAGTGATCAAATGAAATCTCTCCACGTTGTCCTTTTCCATCTTTGGCTGCCTCCCAATTGCCGGCGTGGCCCAGAAGTTCATGACCGCGGTTGGTGTATAAATGGATTGCAGTCACCCTTTCCTTGGCGTTGGTCTCATCAAGAGGACGCCCGACCTCAATGGAGCAGGCAATGATCCTCTGCCCTTCCTCAGGATGCAAGTTCAAGGTAATACTGGTGCGATCTCCTGTAGCGCCGATCCTGGTAACCAGACCGTTCGAGTATCGAGTGCTCAGACCACTAACCACGCCGCGATCCGACACTTCGACGACAACTTGAAGTAAAGCAAAGCTTGGCTTCACAAAGTCGAGATTGCAGAATAGAGTACCCTCATCTGAGCCAAGAAGTGGGGCTAAACGCAGATGCTCGCTAATGTCAGGCTTATCGTTTACGAGAGCATTGACTTTGTTGTTTTCATCCATGCTCCTGGTGCCATCAAGTAGAGGGGCATATGCTTGTTCACCGTCACCAAACAACTTCAGCTTCGGAAGCTGTCGTTGTGGAGATACCTTCTACAGATACGGATACAAAAGTCAGTAGATGTTTGGAAGATGGCAGTTAGACTGTTAATCTTACCGGCAATCTCTCCTTGAAGGAAACTGGGCTCTGATACTGTTCGTCTCGATTTTCGTTAGTGGACACGGTAGGCTCGGCCGTAACAAGATCAACTTCTTTGACGATCTTCATCATTTGGAAGCGGCAAGCCCTTCTGGCCAGTTCCAACCCTTTGGGGTTAGCCGGGAATTTAGAGTCGTCGTTGACCTTCTGAAGTGTCGAGTTGTCAGCGTGAATCCCGCTGCCCATGACATCATCAATCTTCTTTGTTCCAGCGTTAATGTCAAAGATATCTGCGAAATATCAGATCCGGTTGTGGAAGAACAAATGATGGGACGGGGGATACCTGAAGAGATGGTTCGGTACATCTAGGAGGCTAATGTTATTTAAACTGTCCATAGGGGAGCAAAAGATTAGACTCACGTTCTTGTAGTCCATGTATGCGTCTAACAATGCATTGGTGTAGATTGAAGCATTCTCATACATGATAGGCGTAAGCTTCTCTGGCTTGAGAATCATAAAGCTCCGGAGAGATTCGTACTTGGTCAGAATTGCACTTCAGGGGTTAGCGTCCGACAGCCATTGCAATCCACGGATAATGCATACTAGGTCCGCTGGGGCGTCTTAGCTACCATATCGGGGAACTTGGCGGCTGTCTGCATCAAGCTATCGATGGTCCAGGGCTGGTCCACTGTATCAATAAATTAGTAGCTTTCGTCGATACCTGGAGTGAATGTGTACTTGGCTTGATACTTCCACCTCCAGACCAGCCGACTTGGATGGTGGTCTCAGTGTTGGATTGGATGTTTTGTTTCGCAATGTTGACATTTGCATCACCCGCAACCTCTCCGGCCGGTCCAATAGTCATTGCTATCTTGGCTCTTGAGCATAAAGTCAGCTCTGGACGGAGACTTGAAGTATATCATCTTACTCTGCAACAATCTGGGTCTTCTTGTCTGTATTGAGGACCTTCATGCTTACCAGGGCGTTAAACTCGCCACCCTCAAGGAACCCTCCAGATTATGTCAGTCCTGTTTCCCAAATGCTCCCAGAGAGCAATCACATACCAGAGATGAAGCAATCTCCAAACGTCTGCGTGAAGTTTTTCTCATCAACGGATGGTAAGGCTTGATAAACCAGAGCGTCCTTGATGTTGATAGACTGGTTGATCACCTTCACGCTGATGAAGAAGTTCAGATCACTCTCTTTGAACTTATCCGAATCGACAAATGAGCCCTTTCCAGACCCCCCAATAGAACCATATCTGATCGAGAGAGAGCCGGAAATGTTCATGTCATCAGTCACCTCGCTAACAGGGGTTAGCCATCCAATAGTACCCATTGGAGGGAGCTCATACCTGAGCTTACTGACGAAGCGAGAGGTGTATGTCACAACCTTTGAGAGAGAATCTTAGCTACAAGTGCATCATTGGATAAAATGTAAGTCCTACCTGACTTCGACCGCGGTTGGCAAGCTCCTCGGCCAGACTCTTGGAGTCAGTAGATTTGAGAGCTTCAGTCACCTCAAGGGTCTTGAGCTTGGACAACTTGATGCGCTTGTTCCCCAGTGTCTGGGCTTTTTGACGCCGCTTAAGAGTCTCAACATCAGTCATATTGTCAAGTTCAGTCTCCAAGGCAGTAGTCTCTTTTATGAGATCCTTGATCTGCTGAGCACGCTGCTCGAATTGGAAGGCAAAGCTGCGGGATGCAAGAGCGTTGGTGTCAGTTTCAGGAGTCATCGGGGCCTCTTCACCAGATGCTGATGTCAGCATGGTATCACCACTTCTTTCACTAGCAGGGCTTTTAGTATGGCCACTGCTGATAGCAAACCTCAGATCACGCATTGTAAATCCATCGTTTGTGACCGAATTGTCGATTCGGTCGGGGTCCACCACCACAGCATCATCCACACAGATTTCTTGAGTGTAGGAATTGAATCTAAAGTATGAACTATCATTATCGGAGATACTTACGGAAGAGATTTGCATAGGTTCAAAGACTACACATACCCTTGGCCTAGACTTTTGGTTAGCGACTGGTTCCATAGAGCTCGGCCCGTGAAACTTACCAAGTCTCATGCCATTGTTATATGGCGCCAGTCGAAGCGCCATGTTGGCCTTGTTTGGAAGCTATCAAGCCCAAAAATATTATCAAAGGATGAAAGGTTTCTTCCGAATATACATTACAGATATGTGGATGGGACTCGGTAATCTGGCTTGACGAACTTATATCTCAATTTACTTCTACCGAATCTTCATCCAGCTGGGGTGATGCGCATTGCTAGATATAGTTGTTGTGGTGGTCTCCCTTTATTCTTCATTCAAGAGTGGCTTACTTCCTTTACCATAGCAAGCTCGATCACATGTCGATGGGCAAGCCACGGCTTTGACCCGGTAATATAGTAAAAAAAAGGCTGACAACTACTATTTGGGTTCCGCCACAGACGAATGGTGAACCAAGGCGTATCGCCACAAAACTTGATTATATACTATAAACTAATAAGCATAGTCGCTGGTATGTTGCACACAGCAGAAGTTGGTAAATGGAGCTATGGGATAGCAGAAGTCGTAGCACCTTAGTCCTGGGCACAGAAGATAAATAGGCTAAGAGGGGGTCCTAGGATTTGTAAGACAGCCGAGTTGTTTTGTCTCATAGCGAAGTGAAGTAAGTCTTCAACTACTCTGAACGGGAGTTTTTATGGATCAGTGTAGGTGGATTATGTAACTGGCAATAGAAAAGGACCGGAAAGTCTCTTTACGCCTCTCAATTGCCTAGCTGTCGAAAACAGTGCTTTCGACGAACGATGGTTTGAGGCTTGCATTAGTACCAAGCTTCCCGTCTTCACCTTCCTGAGACTTCAACTTAGTACGGTGTTTCTATCAGCGGTCTGACCAGTAGTTCCATGTTAAACTACAAAGAATTCCAGCTCCAACTCATTCTCTTCAGCTGGGCTGAATTTGTAAATCAGTCTCTCGTATTAATGACGTTGATATGTTCGCAAATGACGATATCGGGGTATATGTTTCTGCAAACGCTCTACCTTGTTCCACTTTGGGAATGTGGATAAAACCAAATTACCAGCCGTCATCTTGTCGTTCGGCATTCTCCACGTACTGCACTGCACTTATTTTGAACCACGTTCCTCCGCAGATGAAAGACATGACATCAACTCGTGGAGTAAATCTCAAGGGTCGGACTAATGAGAGACTGCTGTGCGACTGGGTTTCATCCCTTGCACCCTTGTTCGCTCTTTCTGGCTTTAAGCTTGCCTAAAGCTCTCCAGATTCTAGAGTTCTCGATTCCTTTACCAGACCCTGCACAATCTAATCGCGGGTAAATGCCATTGTGATAGTTTTAGTATGGATGTGGAAACGTTCAATCCTCTTGTTACCAGTGTTACCAGGCAGGCGTCTGCTCAACAAGTACTGCGACTACCATGGCATACTCGATCGATCCCTTTGGGGCTGTTCTTCAATTCAAAGACATCATCAACTGAAACTGATCCTTTCTCGAGGGATTCCGCCTTTGATGCACAATCATTACGCAGCTCACGTGTCAGACTCAACCCATCTGACGGGGACGCTTCATACAAGTCTTGCGAATCTACTTCTTCCTCCACATCAACTGACCATCTCAGCGTCGGCGTAGGGCTTGGCGTATCTTGTCCTGTGGCCTCCGCGGGTGTCTCCTGTCAGTATGATAGAGATGTGATAGAGAACAATGATGTATGTTCACATCCCTCACGGCTCCTGGAGGTGAGCGACTGACATATTTTCTGTGTTTTAGGCCTCCAAAACATCAGTCATGACCACTTACAGAGCTGGATCTGTAACATTCCAGCAACCTCCGCGACTCTCAGAGGTTGCCCTGCAAACACTCAAATACGACGGTGGCCTATCTGCGTTCAAAGAACGGTGGGGTGATTACTATGTCGCGGGCTATCGAATCGGCGGTGATGCTGGTGTCATGATGAGCTTGGCATCTGGTAGCAAGAACACCACGGACAGTGTCACAGTATGCATCAAGGTTGAAGTCCTCTTCTTCTCATCAGAGGAGAGTTGGTCCAAAGATTGGTCGCAGGCCCAAACAGAACTACAAGTGACCCTGTCTTGTTTTTCGACCGTCGAGAAGCTTCACGTCCGAGAAGAACGCCAACTCGGGGATCCAACGCTCTATAGTTTCATCCAAGAGGCTAGGGGCATACATGATCGGGCGCAAAGGTTCGTTGGTACCATCCAGCGTAAGTTGGATCAGATCGGCATTTCGAAAGACAAAGATATCACCACTGATCAGTGTGTGGAGTTATGTGAGTCGGGTGTTGTTGTGGAGCTACTCTTATTTCCTATTAGGACCTTACGGGAGTTACAGTATTGGATTACTGATGATAATATCATTTGTCTGTGATCCTACTTCTTATGCTTCAACAAGCGGTATAGCGTGAATATTCGTTTATTGGTAGTTGTATTTATTTATCTATAGTCTACAGTCCAGTCTTCTTCAGATCAATGACACTCAAGCTGACTTGGTTGGTAGAGCTAGGAGGCAACCAGCCACCACCGATTATGAGTAAGAAGTTATCGTTTTCCTTGAAAGTCATAAGACCTCGAGTATACGCGTTGGGCTGAGGCGTAGCAAACTCAACCCATGAGTTCTCAGCACCAAGATTCTTGTTGACAAAGATCTGGCTCTGGCTTCCGGCGCTGACGATAATGCTTCCATTGGAACCACCAACCGAGCTCCACACAACGGTAGGCGAGCTGACAGGACGAGTGCCCTTGTTGGAAACGAGAGCGATATCCTTAGCAGCAGCGAAGTTGAGGGGGTCAGAGCTCAGACGGTAATGAACCCGGCAGCCATCGGTACCACAGATCTCGTAAACGAAGATATACTGGCCATTGGGCAGTAGAGTGATTCCGGGCATACCGGGGCGGGCGTTGTAGTTGCTGTCGGCAACGTCGTTGACAAGAGCGGACCAGCTCACAAGGTCAGTGGTGGTTTGGTGAGAGAGCTTTTGTCCGTGCTTGGGGTCCCGCTGGTCGGCGTAGTAGCATACAAGTTTCTCCTTGTAGACCATCATGTGAGGCTCCCAGACGGGAGTCAGGCCATTGTTAGGTCGAGCCTCACCACCGGAAGCGATGGAGCTGGTAAACTTCCAGGTCTTTCCGCCATCGGTGCTAGCATAAACATCGATCTTGGTCTTGCTGAGGTCGGTAGGGATGCTATTGCCAGTGGCCAGGATAGTGCCCTTGGGCCACTTTCCGATAGCTCGAGGCAGTTCATAGAGATCAGGCTGGTATCGCAATCCCCAGCCGTTGACGGTATCTTGAACCTTTCCGATCTCAGACCATTTCACACCGCCATCAGTGGATCGGTAAATGGGGAAGTAGACCAGTGGTGGCTCAGGCGAATAGTTCTCCCAGGTGGAGAGGAGAGAACCATCCGAGAGTTGGATAGCGCGAGCGTAAAGCACACGAGGGTCGGTCCATCCGGCATTGGAAGGGGGAGAAAAGATAACGTTGTTAGAGAAAGTCGAAGTGGGAAGGGCACGTTTGACTTGAGAGGGAGGCTCTTGTACACCTGAGTTGGCAGTAGGAGCAGCCAAGACGGTGGAGAGACTCAAGAGTCCTCCCCAGATGAGAGATTGGAAACGCATGGTTGCTATTAGATGCGGATGAGTGGCACGACCTAAGCTGCCTCGACCTCACGATCTTTGGGTCTTTTTATAGTGACTATCTTTATCATTATAGCCTCGGTACCATTGTCCAGAAAGCCAACCCGTGACGCTGTCAGACAAGTTCGGAATATCTACCGGCGTTCTAATAGATGCTTAATTGTAGCGTCGGCACATGAATGGTGCGGCAGAGGCTTTCAAGGTGTCATGACCTCTCCCTTTCAGGATATCAGAGCCGTTGCTTGGCCTTGCACCCCTGGAGCCTTGCTTTGGTTGCGGGGTCCCCGCGCGAAGGTTGTTTTGTGCGGGGAAAAGAGAAATTGCCCTGATATTTCTTGATTGGGTTGACGGAGAGAGTTTCTCCATATGGGGCTTAGGCCTTGGTTTCGGCACAGGGAATGTACGAGCTGAAGGAAGATCTTTTGCCTGTTTGTGACGTAGCTCGAAGTATCTGAATGTCTTGGACTCATGCAAATTGAAGCCACTCATAAAAATTGGCTGTTGTTATTGGACGGCACCCTGTCTTTCGCTATGAAGTTGGAGAAAGAAGGATGCGCTCCAATGAGAGGCTTTTTGCCAATATCTCAACCAGGATAAACAGGTTGGAAACAGTATCTCATAACCATAACTGTTTATGCTATACTCTGGTAATATTGGGCTCTTGGGAGCAGAAGATAAATGACCTAGAATTTTGGCCTAGAATTGAAGTAAGTGGTCAATTTCATCTCCTATGTCTATAACAGGTATGTTTTCCAACTCCCGCATCTGGGTTAGTTACAAAAAAACAACAGTGTGGTTTGTTGGAGCTGTAAGTATTGACTTGTCCCTTGATTTAACGAATGCGGCCCTGTGGATAAGGATTGTACTCTGTTACGCAAGAAAAAAGAAAGAAAAAGAGCAAGGATTGTTACCAGATGCGCATGTAGCAAAAAGAGCGGATAATAGTGGACTTTAACCACCAATTTTGGACGAACAGGGAATCGAACCCTGGACCACTCCCAATGACGATTCCAGGGGAGGAAACATGCTAAGGGAGTATTATACCACTAAACCATTCGCCCGCAGCGAGTTTTCATTGGATGAGAGACCGTTGCTAATCAGTTCTTAGGTAGGGCATCAATCTGTCAGCTAACATCAGTCCTATTTGAGGAAACAGGAGCATTTGCATATCATACAATGGAGGAGTACTGCTAAAAGAAGATACTAAAAATTAAAATACTTTGAATGTACCAGGGGAACGGATGGGGTTCTTTCTGTCTTCTATAGTGGAGTCGGCAAAGCGAAATGTAAAATCTAGCTTTGAACTCGCGACAGCCCAACGATCATAAGACAGCGTTGCGCGTATCAGCGAATATTCTGTTCAGGGCCAATAGCTTGAATGAACTCGGAGCTATGTTTCGAGTACCAAAATGAAAACCTCATTCGAATACACCCATAACAGCAATTTATCATCTTCTCAGGCGTTATTGTCCTGTAACCGTCATGCCCTAGGGTAAGCTGGTCTCAAACTCAACCCAACCAACCTATGCATAAAGAAGTATTGTTCTACCTACTCATGGGGACGTTTTCTGTATGATAGTCACAGTAAAACCATCGTATTACTATGCATATAAAATAGCCGAGTTAAGTTTTGTGCTCCATGGCTCGGCAACAATGTATTGTTCTAACAATACTCAAAGGGGAACGATATCTTGTCGCTAGTGACCTGTTGTTACTCCTGACTTGAGGGTTACACAATGTACACAGCCGAGGTCATGAAATACAGTGAGTCTCGGCGCCGCCGCTTTGTCGACACGTTCCATCTCTGAGCAATATCCGAGTCATAAGACTCTGACTCGCTTCTTTCTAGAAAGAGATTTACAGTTCCGCAGAAGAAACAGCCAATTACCGGAAAAGAATAATACTGTATCTTGGCAGATCAATGCACTTCTATTGGCTGCAGAAGTACTAACACTGTCTTTCATACAAAATGCATCTCTCGAGTCGGGACTTCACAAGCATGACTTCTTCCTTGTGGGACGAAACGAGCACGATATCTTGGCCCCAGCGCGATTGTCGGCGAAGCCTAGTAGTGATAATCTGGCCAAGACGCTTATGGGACCACCTAAAGTCGATTTCCTAGCCCTACCAGGCGATCGTCGTCAAAGGACCCAGGAGTGACAACTTGTCGGCTCAAATTCGAGTCTTGACGAGGTACCTTGGCAACTGCCGCCTCCACATGGATGGCGTTTACAGCATAGCCTTGACCCATAGTGGCTTATGTTTTCCATTTTCCCACGTTTTTTAATAGACTAGCTCATGGACTACACTGTTGGGGGATAATCATTTTGCTTGAACTAGGTGTCTATTATCGTGGAGGAGCTGTTATAGTAGCGGCGAATCAATGCACGCGAGGAATAGAACTTCAGTGCCATAACGAACTGAGTCAGAAGTTATGGAGCCACTGATTCAAGTACAAGCACGATCGATAGGACTGCCTGTTCTGAGATCTCCTAACCACTGTTCTCCCTTTCCATTGTTATCGACTTGTCTTACAGTTGTTGATGAACCATTGCATTTGTAGCTGTATACTATATTCAGCATCAAACTCCACTTGCCGGCGTAATTACGCAGCTCTTCCAAAGCTTGAAGCCCGTTATACTTTCCCAGTGAAACCCCTGAGGGAAAATATATACGATAGAATATCATGGTCCACTACTGATGTGTCAGAATCAAGCCAGAAATATATGAAGCCCACAAAAGGGAGGCTAAGCACACACTGCACGGATCTTTTTAGTACAGCATCAGTCATGGTCTCGAGCACGAAAACGTGTCGGCCACGTGGGAAATTGGGACTAAGAGAGAATGGCTGGGTTTAGAGGCTTCGGAACAGCGGAAAATGGGGTTCATGGACTTGACGAGTCAGTCACGAGAAGCTCATTTTGGCACGGCTTATTACTCTGCCGGTTTTTCTGCATTAGTAGCCCGCTTTCTTGTGACGGATGCCAGCGTTGTGCTACTTTGATTACTCAGGTTCCTGTTTTTACCACCGATTTGTGGAATTGCAATCGCTTCCAAGGCCCTGAGTAGCACCGTCTGTGGCCGGTTCATCAACAGGCATAACACAGCACCAGGCTTCGATGTGAAGAGCCAGTAAGGATCATGAGTAGCATATAATACCGCCGTAAAATATATTCACTCGCAAATGAAACCTTTCCTTTCAAGGGTATTCGAAACTGGTATCGAACTGAACATGAGGTTACTCCAACACCATTGGCATTCTGGTCGAGTCTTGTTGATAGGGCTCACTCAATCAAATGATCGTCGCGAAGCTACAGTGAATTTCCCGGGGTTCCACGTGGAAAAAAGCTCTTGTTCAAAACATTATCCTAATGTCAGCCTGAGCACAGATCCAGATACGAACAATTCTGCATCTCTTCTCCCACGCGAGAGTGACGTTGGCCCCTTTGTCAGCACAACTCTTGCTATCCATTGTAGCTCTCGACGGGTAGTTTTAGCTTGCGACGGCTGCAAAGATGGTAGCAAAACGTCGCTGCTGCCGGAAACCCATTTCCAAGGGTCATTGGCGCGGGCGCGAACGCGGTCTAGTCGATGAATATCTGGGGCAGGTGACAGAAGATCACCGCATAATGGACCCTAGTCCAAGCAAATGATATGTCCAGCAGTTTGGACTAAAAGTTAGTGTTGGAGGAGAGAAAAAAGAGAAACCTCGTAAAAATGGCACGGCCTTGGGTGATATTTGCTGGAGCCCGGCCCGGGCTAGTCAAGAGTTTATAGTGGGTTTGGGAGAACTTCTAGCGGTACAAGAAGCGGAGCTTGAGAAGAAGAAGAAATGACTTGATCGAGTATCGGAAAAGACAATCGGTGATATAATTTCAGGATGAGTGAAACGCGTAAAGCTTAACACCTCTACCGTCAATGTTCTACCTCTCGGTATTCAAAACAACGAGGAAAGCAAGCATACATACATACATACATGCCTTAGTAGGAACCTTCAAGTCGGGTCAAAGGAAGATCTCGGTAATCCCCGCGAGTAGAGGTAGATAGATTGACGAATGAGCATCAAGCGGAAACTCCCCCTACTGTATGTACGTACATACAGTAATTTGCGTTATCTCGTTCTTAGCGTAGCTTTGAGCCTCAAGCCACACTTTCGGCTGAGTCAAGTTCCAATTCTTTACTCCGTATGGATGGCAAGACGTCTTTACGGCCGAGTCTGAATAGTGTCTCAGCCGGCGGCTCTTAATTAGCGCCACAGCGCTAGCCAGGCCGTAGAAATTCGGATCATTGTCTCCCTCCAAAGTCGCAAGCGGAACCGCAAGCAGTAAATTACAGAGAGATCAAAAAGTGGATGAGCGGAACCGGGGGACTCTCTCTGTTGTGCGTGCTGGAACATGTTGATCTGCAGAGCCCGTTGATCAATCACCAACAAAAACATGGGGGGACTTTTCAGCTTCTTTTCAGCTCCAGCACAAATGGACCAGGTATTCGGTTTCGTAGTTGCTTTTTGTCGTGCAATATTGGCTAATTCTGGACCTTTTTGATGCAGAATTCCTTGTCTTGAATTGAATTCAATTTGCCACAATGTTTGAGATTTTTCAAGGACAAGGGCCTTGTTTTTAGGCGGCAACAGAATGGTAATTGGCTAAAACCCGTGGACCGAGGCTCTAGGATGGTGATGCTAAACTAAAGACTACCTAGAGGCAAACCTTGTTGCTTCCTTGGGGCGGCTAGAATAGATAGGGGGTCAAAGCAGGCTGGCTGGCTCACAATATCAATTGCATTGCTGGGAATAAACAAATAATAAGCACAACATGGGCTGAACCATCAGGGCAGAACCAGGTTATTGGTGCATGTCCTCCCCTGCTCTACGTGTGATTCGTCTGTGCGGACTAATGGAGGGAGGATGCATTATCGTGACATCTTCCCGGACTAATTTACCATGTCCCAACACGTGGATTTTGTTTAGCTAATCTACATCAAGATCTAGTCAGTCGCGTGGTTGTGCGGCTTGCCATGTGGTTCTCCGCTTTAACATCCCCTCAAAGAGGTATGTATCGCACGGCGGCCGCACGAGTAATGTAGACCCCTTTCCCATCTCTTTATCATCTCCCGACTCCGCACCCAGGAATTGAGTTGAGTCTGCTGACTGTGCTGTGACAATCTGCATTCTCAGTCGGAAAGTGATGCTTGAGACAACAGGCTTTTCCTTGGATAGGCGCGCTTCAACGCATAAACCCAATATGTCGAAAGGAACAATCACCCAGTCGTCGTCGCGTTTACTATGCGCCAACAATGACGACCGGCCACAGTCCAAGGTGAGTAATCCTCTGCCCCGGATATAGCCGGTTATACTCTCTTCATCCCAACTGATTTTGCTGACAATCTAAAGGACCTTCAAGACTTGTTCTCAGCCCTCCTCGCCAGTCTATTACCTCTCGTCCCTCATCGTGTCCGCTTCATCAAGATCGAACACACCTTCCTTGCAGAAGATGCTATCCACAACCTCGGCAATCTCAAACTGACCCAGTCAAATCGCATGCCTGATCCCAACAACCCTTCAGGCACCGTCGTCTCCACTTCCACAACAACCTTCTCCATGAATCAGAACACAGCCCGAAATCTATGCCAGCAATTCGTCGATGCCCGTTATATTGAGTACGCTGATGGGAAGCCTGATCAAATATTCAAGCAAGTCGGAGGAGTGTGGAGACCAACATCCAAGGGTATCACCATCTTCGACTGGTTCTGCCAATCCAATGGACTCTATCAGGATCAACTAGGCGAGCTTCACTGTCTCATTTCAGGACCTTTGTTGTACCTCGAACGTGATGCCAAGACTGATGCGTGCCACGTCGATCGGGCAACTACTGAAGTCGTTTTCTGTCGACTTATCGGCGTTGACGGACGAGGAAAAAAGGGACCTTACGCAGAAGGCGCTGTAGGTATCAGGATGCAGCCCGAGCGCAAGGTGAACGGCCGAACATACCAAGATACATTCACCGGCTTGGCTGTGGCTGAGTGGCTACGAGACAACACCACATGCGTCGACCTACGAGAAGCCGTCAACATGGCAACTCACTTTGTCCACTACAACCTTATAGAGTCAGTCAATGCCGACTTGGCCTACATGAACCAGTTCGCCGCCTGCAAGCTCTTCCAACCCACTCCTGTCGCTATCTACCAGCTCTCTGAGCGTGGCCAGGATCTCGTCGAAACCAGCTCATCCAGCCGCGGCTCATCACAAGGCAAAACCGACACCTCATCAGCAAAAGGAGGCATCAACGAGAGCAATCGACACAAGCTTGAGAAGATCCTGCTTGACCCCACACTGCGTCTTCTGTTCCGCGAGAACCTCCGTGAGACATACTGTGAGGAGAGTCTTGCCTTTTACGAGCAAGCCGACGTGATCATCCGCGACGCCAAGGTTATGCTTGAGAGCGACAAGAAAGACACAGAAATGAATGAGCTCCTTTCAACAGCTCACGTCATCTTCAACACCTTCCTCGCTCCCGGCTCACCACGAGAAGTCAACGTGAACCACAAGATCCGTTCAAGCCTTATGCAGCGCATGACCAAGGCACAGTCTCTCGACACTACGGTAGCAGACACCTTGAAAGAAGTGATATCCTTGCTAGAGACTGCTCAAGATGCGGTCTTTAAGCTCATGGCCACCGTAAGTCTCTCCACATCTGATAACACTTTACCATGATCTTCAACTAACTCTGACCAGGACTCCGTGCCCAAATTTCTCAACAACCCCGCCGCCGAAAGTCGATTGGTGCAGGCTGGCGTGCGATGATTCGATAATACATACCATGATGCATTGGAGAGGTTTCCTACTATTTCATCAAGCAAGCGAGCATGGCATGCTGTGTTGTGCAAAAGAGCGCATCGCAGCATGCCACCCCACACTACATTTAACTTAATGTTTTCCATATTTTCTTTTGTCGCAAAAGCGGTGTACGATGGTCTTAGAATGGTTGGGGATTAAACGCCCCATAGATTAGAACAGGATTAGACGGCACACGCGGATGATATCCCGCATGTGTAGGCAAAGTTGTGAGCTACAGGGAGGTGACTAGGCACCTGTGAGCCTGCATCCCTCGACATACTTCGTGGAAGATCAATAGTTATAAACTTAGAAAAGGCTCACATGCCGCCAATAAACACACATAAACGCTCTAAACCCTGTTTCTATCCAATGGCAAGATGTGCCGCGATGTTTGAGAACAAAATTATAGTGAGCACACATCTCACCGAGATGTTGTAAGTATCTCAGCTGGCGCTTTCGTAAAACCAACATCTGTAATACATGAAAGAACGGTCACTTTCTGATCATTTCAACTCCCAACCGTCCTGTTCTACTACCAACACTGATTCGGTAAGGAATAAAGCCTGCACTCAAGCAACCTCTGAGACCTCACGGCTTAACTGATCCTCGCGTGGCCAATAGTCACCGAGACCCTCATCCCAAAGATCCTGTCGCCGGTAGTCACTGCCCATGAATGCACATTCCTTTGGATCCTCTGTGTAGGGCAGGGCTAGCCTACACTTCACTGGCATTCCTTGATGGTGGCTCCAGGAGTAATAATTGGCACCCTCGGCTTGGTAGTCACGAATATACTTATCACGCCTCCAATATTGATATTCTGGCCGATCCCAGTAAAACGCCCATTCATGCCACAGCCCCTCGCCCTTCTCAAGACGGATGTCGTCAATCGATACCCTCACAGCATCCCCAATGCCAATGCCAATGTTGCAGAATACGGAAATAATGAGAGGCGACACGCCAATGGTCGAGTACATGGGAACAGTAACCTTTTTGTAGCGGACATGATCGTGACGGATGAGGCGCAGGTCTTCTTCCATTTTGACAAAGATAGGATATCCCACAACGATGTTGCCTAATGTAAGGGTGATGAAACACTCATCTTCTTTTGCCACCTCGTTGAGTTCGAGAATACGGTAATGGAATGTGAGATAGTAGACCTGATTGGGTTTGAGGCTTTGGAGATGTACAGAATATACCTCGGGTCTTTGTACGGTGTCATTAACAGCAAATAAGCTAGAAGTTGTGTCAACCAAGACTCGCTTTTGGGAACCTACTTGCCCCTTCAGTTCTTGAGCTTACAGGGAATTCCTGCCTCTGCGAGAAAGAGAGACGTCGTCCACGACTTCCACACCACTCCCAACTAACTTCCAAGGCTTCCCCATGCTTAACTCGAAGCCCGGATTTGGAAGGAATGCCTTGGGACCCCTCAACTTGCCATTTTGCTCCATTGCCAGCTTTTCTGGCGACGGAGGGCCTGTTGGCTGCTCCAGTCAGGAGTCAGAGGTGGTCAATGAGTAACTAATAGCGGAGGGTTTTTACCATGTTCGAAAACACTGCTGTTACTGGGGCTACTGCTATAAGCAGTGTCCAAGCCACGTGAAAGGGCTTCATGGTGGTAGTTGATACTAGAGAGTTGGAAGGTCTGTTGGTGAAATGGCGAGGTATTAGAGAAGACACTGTTCTAGAAGTCGTATAAAACAAATATGTTGTTGGTAGAAAAGAAACCTTGTTGTTCAGACGTTCGTTGAGGTAGTGAAAGGTCTGAGTCAATCCCCTCTGTGGTAGTGAAGCATGCGCGAAATGCAGAGGGAAATAGATCAAGGCACGCAAGGAACGATCAATAACGTGAATGAAGAGTCAATCACCAATGGGGGCGGGATAGTATAATTAAAGCTTGTTGGGATAATAAGTTTAGCATGAACGCACTGTTGGACAACGGTTGACCTATCGAGAAACGCCGGCGATGAAGTTTTTAGACGCCCCATTTTACGAGAGTAGACTATAGCAGCTGAATGGCTTGTTGTCCCAAAATTCCGCTCCAACCTATCTTTTATGATCTCAATGATCTTTCCACCGTGATGAGGCATCTTGATCATTTCTGTAACTTTTTATTATGCTTCGACCAACCTCAATCACTTCACTGAGCCATTTGAAAGCGTCTAGCAAACTTTCCTCTGTGTGTATCTTGTTACTGGAATCTGCCTATCTGGCTATTAGAAAGATTAATGTCGGGCTTTTTATGACTCACACTTCGTCAGTTAGCAAGTGCAGATAACTCTCCACCAAAGAAGAAACTTCTATTCCCCTGTGCATGTCCAATTTCCTAAAACTCAAGGAGAACAGTTTAGATCTTAGAGGCATGTTTTAGGATCTGGATGATAGACAAATATTAGAAGTGGTGCATCTTTCAGCATATCGGAAGTGACCAAACATTGTAAGAGGCGCTGACTAGAACGCCCAACGTTCGTCCACCAAGTAACACAGGATAGGATGATACGGAGTAATCTGCCTAATGGCAAGCAGCTAGGTAGTTGGCCTTAGGAGACCTTTGTTTAGCGTTGGCTTACGGAGCGTTTGACAAATGAGTCTAAGAAAAACCTATTATGAGAGAGAGACATTCCCACTGGTCACATTGTGCGACATGTAATCTCAATTACCATTGTCTACAGAGTCCGAGATATTCTCTGATGGTACAATGTGTCCACGCCCACTAAATCAATCATAGTCATCTCTGTTATACGTAACACAGCGAGTCACTCAGAATGAGTCACCGGCATAGACTACTCACCACTGTTCATTCACAAATACAAACAAAACCATCTGACGCGGGGTGAATAAACATGACGCAATGATGACTCAGCATTGATCAACTTGTGCCCCTCAGAATAAATCTCCTCCACATTCCACAAGCTACAAGCTTTGAAAGCTCATCACATCTCACCCAATCCTTCATCATGTTCAAGCGAAAGCCCGATATCAGAAATCTTGCGCCTCTGCGCTCATCTGATCGGCGAAAACTCGCCGACCAAATTATTCGCGACTACCAAGTCTCTCTCCCAGAGCAGTCTGGCGATGGCTCCTCATCAAGCACACAGTCAACGCTGCGCAATTCTCTTCTGCCGGAGTCTACTTCATCCGCGCGCTTCATCACGCCTACAGAGCAAGGAACTGTGTACATCGGAACTCATCCAGATCAAGATGAACGCGTCCTTTGGTTCCAGACTGGAAAGAATCCCCGCTTAATACCGACTGTTTACACCTTGTGGCGCAATCCTAATCTTATCCCACTTCTACATACGCCTGACTTTGTCGTTGATGAGAAGCTAAAGCATGGCGCTGATCTGATGGTCCCTGGCCTGGTGAAAGCTAGAGGCTCCACCTGGGATAAGCGAGCGACTACAGGCGCTGTTGTGGCTGTTGCAGGTCTGCAGAATGACACGGTGCCTGTTTGGGTCGGAACGTGCCAAATCGATGTGCAAAGCCTCCCCGATGACTTGAGAGGACAGAAGGGCGCTGCAATCAAGGCTCTTCACTGGGCTGGCGATGAATGCTGGAACTGGAAGTCGCTCGGCAGTGGGGGTATTGATCCGCCTTCAAGTTTGGAAGGATGGAATGGTCTGGGTGCAGGGCTCGCCTCGCAACTTGGAAAGGTATCTCTGGAAGATGACAGCCAAGAAGCAGAGCCATCATCAAGCGCCCAACCTGAGGAGCCGCACGCGACTGAGGATGCAGACGAGGACCAAGAACCAACAACACAAGAGGTTGACAACGCTTTCCACCAAGCCTTCCTCTATGCCATTCACAAAGCGAAACAGTCTGGTAGCCCACCTCACTACGGCCTCAACTTTCCACTTCAGCCATCTTTCATCATCGCGAATATGATCCAGCCCAACCTCCGATCCCAAAGCCGGCATTACAACATCAAGAAGACGTCCTGGAAAAATGCCAAGAAATTCATCAAGGACCTGCACAAGCAGAAGCTCGTTCTATCAAAAGACCGAAACGGAGGGGAGACAGTGATTCTTGACATCGACTTTGATGATGCCCAGATCAATGGTTTCCGACCTTATCGACTGCCGACGCCCAAAGCTCCGACTGCTGGCGCTGGTACCTCCACTGCAGATGCGGATCCGTCATCGAACAGCAACGCATCTTCTGGACAAAAGATCAACGTGCAGTTGGTCTACCGTCCATCTTCCAAGCTCGTACCTACCCTCCTCCCTTCCAAGACCGATTTCTATAGCGCGCAAGAAATTTCAGCGGCTCTCAAGTCATACATCGACCAACATCCTGAGCTGGGAGGCCAAGGAAACTCCAGTGTTAAACTGGACCCTTTCATCGCCAATGATATCCTGGGCAACAGACCTACCGACGACGATCGTAGTTGGCTCGCTGCAGGACGAATCACCCGCAGTGCCCTCCAAAAACGAGTTCTAGAAGACACCCACCTATGCCAGCCATTCCACATCATCTCACAAGGACGTCCCTCGGCGGACCAAAGGCCCAAGGCTGGGTCACCGCCTCGCATCCTCATCACAATGGAGAAGCGAACCGGGACAAAGGTCGTCACCAAAATTTCCAATCTCGAGCCTTTCTTTATTGACCCTCAGGTCCTGGCGCCTGAATTACAAAAGAAATGTGCCGGATCGGCAAGCGTGGGTCAGGTCGCTGGTGCGAAACCTGGAGCAATGGAGGTTGTTGTTCAAGGTGACCAGCGCAAGATTCTCACGAACGATATTTTAAGCAAGAAGGGTATCGACATGAAATGGGTGGATATCGTGGATAAGACAAAGCCTAAAAAGAAGAACTAGACACCATTTGCAGAAGGGGTGAAATGAAACTGCCTTCGCAAGACGGAGAGCGAGACGCAGATGGAGAATGAACAAGAAACGTGTAAATAAAAAAGTAATAAGACTCCTTCGCAATCCTCGTAGGTAGAATGTCCGCGACTACTTTTGAAAGTGAAAACAAAACGTGCAAAAATATGAGGCACACCCGATTCGAACGGATAACCTTCAGGAATCACCGGCTGAATTCCAAGGCGGACCTTGAAACATTGCTGGAATCTGACGCGCTACCGTTGCGCCAGCGCCCCACGAGTTGTGAAAATTATTTTAACTTTGTACTATATACTCTGCTCAAACAAACGCCCTCATTCGATGCTGTAACTAAGTATTGCTTGGCAATTAAGAAGTAAATGATATTCTGGGTTTTCATTTTTTATCTCGTCCTTATCTCTCATAGAGCCTCCAATCGTATACTGTCAAATCCCTCACAATTTGGCACCGTCTTTAACTGCTGTGACAGCAAAGGGGTTCGCGGTAAACGTTCCATCAGGATCAGCCCTGGCTCTCGTCTTTCCCAATCTCTTGTACTTCTCAGCATCCTCGTAGTACGTCTGCCAGATCTCAGGTTTACTCATATCCCAATCACCCCAAGAGCCCCAAAGTACACGTCTGTCCTGCTTACTGAAGGGACTGCTGGGTCCGATCATAACAGCATCATTCTTAGCCTGCCAATTGACTGCGTATTCCTTATACTTAGCACCTGGGTCGTGGAAGCAGTCGAGAGTCTGCAGGACGGTTGAGTCTCTCCAGCTGTACGAGGTGCCGTTGTCCTTGTTGAGGTAGAAGTGAGAGTTTTGGCCTCCAAAACATTGGATTTGGACAGAAAGCTTGCAGTGGTCATAGACTTCTCCTTCCTTATCAGATTTATCCTCTCCGAGCTTCTGCTGGGGATTGAAGATAAGATCCAAGCGCTTGACGACAGCATCAACCCAGCCATCCTTTTGGAGGGTTTGCGACTTGGTCGCATAGGTGCGCTTGACATAAGGAAGATCAAACTCTCTTGCCTTGGGGAAGATCCACCTTCCAGTTAGGCTAGCCATACTCTCATCAAATTCCTCGATACGAAGAGTGTGGTTTCTCCAGTCATTTTTGAGATCACGGAACTGCTGAAACCACTTGTCCACACTGGTGTCGTACTTGTCATCCTTGCTGGTAGGACACCACTGGGCATAAAGAACAATGGCTGCTGGGAAGCTACCGTTCAGAAGATTAAGAACCTCTTGGCTCAGGGCACTCTTGATTTTGTTTTGGATTTTCTGCCAGACGGTATCATCTTGCATCGAAGGAAACAGCATGGTGATGGGGAAATCTGTGCTGAGAACACTGCAGCATAGATCAAAGCCCCGAGGTGCCTTGCCGTCGTCTGCCATCTTCGCAATGAATCCTAGAAGACGGGCAAGAACTTTGGGCTCATAGAGCCAAAGACCCTTCAAACCGTGAGGTCCCTTGAAGTTGTTGGGTCCGACTACAGTGCCCATGTAGCTTGCGCCGCGGTAGACCTCGATCGTGTAATGGGTGATGATGCCAAAGTTGCCAGGACTACCTCCTAGGATAGCGTAGAAAAGCTCTGGGTCGCTCTTCTTGGTGACTTCCACGATGGAGGCATTGTGATCAATCATACGGATGCTGACAATATGGTCGCCGAAAAGACCAAAGCTACGGCCGAGTTGGCCATAGCCTCCAGTCTGGCCATGTCCACCCGTGCAGACATAGGCACATTGTCCATGAGGGACGAACAACTCATTGTGTCGAAGATAGTCGTTGAACTTTTGTAACTGGTTGCTGACACCGATGTATATCAAGGCTCTATCCTCAGGAAGACCCTCAGCGTCTATGACCATCATATCCTTGTACGTATTGGTGAGGTCAATCTGGATGTTCTTGCCACCAGTGGAAGAAGCACCACTGTATTGGTGGCCACCGCTCCGAACAGCGACGGCGACTTTGTTGTCTTTCGCCCATTTTACAGCCTTGATGACATCTGAGTCCTCCTTTGGCTGGACGATGAGGGCCGGGTTCATGTCGTGATCTGCCTGGTAGGATGAGGAGGCATATTGCTGGTTGAAGTATTCATAGTCATGTTTTCCGATGGGAGGGCCATCGCGGGAGTATTGCATCCCGGTGAAGTCTTTGATCTTGAACATGATTGTTGAGTGAAGAGTGCGCTAGACTAAGAGTGTTGCTGAGAACGTCTATGGATGACCCTCGACTGGTTTTATACCTGATCACCGCCCAGGCACAAGGGAGAGGGGGTAGTCGGGCGTAGCCCACAGCTGGCCGATAGCTAGCGGTATCCTGAACAGATGTGCGATGTATCGGCAGTACATGAAAAGTGGTCCGGTATTCCTAGAGTGTTGAGACATGCGCTGTGGCTGGCATCGTAGCTGAGGCCTATCCATACTGAAGTTGGCAATCTAATCACATCGTGAAGGCTAACTTTGCAGGTGAATCTGCCAATATACAAACAGATACAGGAGTCTAGAGGAACGCCACGCGAATTGCTGACTGTAGCTCTTTTCCACATACACGTAAGACTCACCGTGTCACAAACTGATAAGAGGATGCATTTCAGCCCGCCACTATTTCTCGCGGCCATCAATATCAGTGGCTTCAAGCCCTACCCCGCCTAATTTCGGGTAAGCCTTGAGCAGCCACATAAGACGAACGATTCCAGACTGTTTGCGGGGATTTGCTGTGGTGGTAAGAGGCTATCCGCATCCGGTGGTAAGGCGCAAGCCATGTATTAAGTCTGCTTAAGGCTGATAGCATGCATTCCCATTGGCATTAGGAACATGCCGATAGATGGATCATTTGGGTGTTCAGTACACCCACGACATGGGCTTCGCAGAAGTACACGCAATGTGGTCAGTCTTTGCGGCTGAAGGACAGGGAAAGGAAAATTCGAAATATGGGCCGAAGTGATGGATAACGTGAGACAAGGACAGAGACATTTACAGTGTAGCTTTTTAGCTGTGACAATCTACATCAGTCGGCGGTGAACATGTCCCGTCTCGAAAACGACTAAAGGACTACTTTTATTTGTTCTCGATATAGTAATAAGCCGATACTCAAATCCAGACTATATGAGAAAGTCAAGCCAATAGTCCTATGTCAACTTCAAAGAGTGATCAACATACTTTCTGCGGTACGGGAATCCATATCAATAGTTCTGCTATCTTGGGGTCACGTAATACGGTCCAGATAGCGAGTGACTGTAAACGGTGCGGCTGACCGGCAAGAATGTGCCGTCTCTGGAAGCTGATGCAAGGGAGAGCAGACAGGACCCAAAGCTGACAACACCCCAACAACTAGACCCCTACAGAGCCCGTATTGCTGTAAAAACTAAGCATCCAATAGCTTTAGCCACAGAACTCAGCTTCAGTCTGTACAGTAGAACATTGACTTGCATCTGTTGGGTGTTAGGGCTGCCGCAACTACCGGTCTAGACGAAACCCTAGACCAAAGTTATAGGAAATTTACAATTCCTACTGTAGAAGCCACATTTGAGGTTCTGCTATTAGTGTGATTTAATACTTGGGTTAGTGGCTAACGAACTTGGGGGCTAGGTTCGGCCCGGGCTATTTTCACGCATTACTGGAATTCCATATCAGCAGTAACAAGAGGTGAGAACAGTGAGATGCATGTGATCGGAACTTTGTTAAGAAAGCGCTGCTTTTAAGTGTTTACTGGGCTCGTATTGCCAACACCATTGTATCAGTAATTCGTCAACATGATCAGGAGCCAGGATATTGACTTTGCCGCCGTTCAGAGACGGAGGTAAGCCACGGCAAGTAATCGAGCCTTTCATTTCAAGAGGCAGTGGTATACATATTGTATATAACAAGACGCATCTAACATAACTCGCGTCCCAATGCAAGATTCAATCAACACTTTCCTCATTGGACACTGCGGTAATAACATAATTTCACTATGATGCTCCCAACTGCTCCCGTCGTCCCCATGAATCTGGGCGATGACTTCAAGTTCGGTCCTACTGTGCTTGATCCCATTCAACCAGAAGACAACGATGATCTGATCCAAATCAATGGATTCCCCAGCGTTGACACCACCGGCGGCGATGTCGCTATGTCGCAGCTAGGTGTCTTAGCAGAGTTCCATGGCACTTACAGCGGTTTCGGCTTCAACACCATCTTTAGACCCAACGGCACAAAGACACCTACCCCTCTTCCCATTTTACCTCCTTCTCAGGATCCAGATGATAACATCTTGCAACTCAACCTCACCAGCGAGTCCATGGCTTTCAGCAAAGGGCTTACTGATGTCCCTAATCGCGGCTTGAATACACAGGCTGATCTGATGTTGAACGGCGTGCCGTACACTCAAACCATCAGTGACATTACTGAGATTGTGGCACCCCCTAAACGGCAGCCTGTCATTCATTTCGAGCCTGGTCTTTGGATGCATGTGCCTGCCAGTCAGGAGATGCCGGTACTCCCAGCTTCCCTTTCCCGCATGGCGGCCATTCCCCATGGAACCTCTATCAATGTCCAATCTTTCCAACCTACCGTCACTACAAAGGGTGCGCCAAACATTCCAGCAGTCAATATCACACCCCTTGTCGTTGGTAGTACCCAGACCGTTAGTTTCAGGAGCCAAACCGCTACCAACAAGAATACCCATCGTCTCCCTCAAGATCTGACCACTTTCATCAAGGCCGGCACTATTACGCAGAATATGCTGACTGACCCCAACACTGTTCTTCGCAATGCCAACAAGGGCAAGACAATCGTTGAGAGCACCACATTCGCCGTATCTTCTACTCCTGAGAACCCCGACCTCGGCGGTGGGACAAGCAATATTGGTTTCCTCATCGGTGCTGATGGTGGTGCAAGCACTGCTACTGTACAAGCCCGAAGCGGCAACGCGAATGCTGTCAAGGTCACAGCCCAGTACTGGCTTTCTAAAGTCCGAACCAAGATTGATCTTCCTGTGGTAGACATCAAGACTGATAAGAAGAAAATGGTATCTCCAGCCTCTTCTGGCCCCAGAGATGCAGTTCCCAAGTTCTTAGTTGACATGAGTGTCCCGATTGCCAAGACTGTTAACGTCGAATACACTCAGATCCAATACTCACAGACTGCCTTTCTAGACTTTAACGGTCTCCGTTGGCCGCATGTCACGGTTGGAACTCTCGCTCCTGTGGTTGGCCATAGGCTCTCACAGGTTCTAGTCACTAAATAAACATGACTTTCTTATGAGGGGTCGGGTTGACTTGAAACTATTGGTGGTATATTTCGCACAGGGGCTCGATGTAGATATAGTGTTTCTCACGTACTGTTAGTAATCAAATGTCTTTTTTCCATTCATCATTGACCTTTTCCATTTGTGTCCGTTCCCACGTAAATGACCTATTTCCGCATGGCCTAGACTGCCCGAGCGCAACGAATGACTAGTGACCGGTTTGATTTGATTCGCTCGTCCTAATAGTTATCAAAGAGCACTATAACTTGTATCAGCTAGGCTCTCGAGGTGAGACATGTGCCACCTGGACAAATGTCTTGGTTTAATGCTGCGGTGATAAGCCACCTTCCTAAACAAGAAAGTCTGGTAACGTGGAATTGAATCTAATGTAGCATCAAGCCTCCGAAAACAGTGAAGTGATCACAAGAGCATGGCAATGTCTTCGGGGATTATTTTTCAGACTCTCTTTGACGACAGCTTCTTGGCTTCCGTCGGCAGTTGTGTTACGCCAAGAGTGAACAGCATTAATGTGAACTATCAATATTTCCTGGCCGATACACAAGTAATCACTGTATCTTTGACATATCATAGACTCACGCACGCTCGAATGGCAAAGAGATCTACCAGACCTCCAAGTTCTTGAAGTCATTCGCTAAGTGTCCGTCAGAGCTATCGGGTGCCGCTATCACGCCCCTCCAAATACGACCTTACTCTGCAACGATAGTGTCAACGCTCCCGATTGTATGCCATATCATGCTTTTGGGCTTTACCATTGCCATTCTGTATCCATCAAATGATGAAGCTTATCTTAATAAATTCCTCTGATGTGACTATACTATCTCGATTTCTGCAAGACTTGTTCCTGTGTCCAGGATGAAAGTGAACACGACAATAAACATCAAGTGGCAGGATCACCGGGTTTTAATTCACAATACTGCTATTTGATAGGGTTAGCCTTGTTATTCTGAATGAGTGCTATCGTCCTATAGTGCAATGTCATCTATGATCGGCGTGGGAAATGAAACAACTTTGCAACGTTGCAAACAGCCAGCGGCTGGTCTGGCTTTTCTCCGTTTACACTCGGAATTCATCCTTACCTGCTTTTATCGCATTCCACTAGTGTCACTTGAGCACTGTTACTGACCACCACGATGTCCATTTTTTAGAACGCTGCAATTTTGTTTGTGTTTTCAAACCCTGCTGAGAACAGCCGATGACTCGACAATGTGATGGACCTCCTATCATCACGATTCATATTCTGCGATCGCCAACTTACCTGGTTTTCGGCGTATAAAATGAAGTGTAAAGTCAAGTACAGATCCAATAATCACAACAAACACTATCAACATTTCCAGTCCAATTTACTATCGTATCAAATATCCATCATCTCAACATAACATATTCACAATGGTTGCCCGTGAAGATATGCCTTCCAATGTCCCTGACCTTGTCGTTGCAGAGGTCAACAGCGAGGATGACCTTTCCGAGCAAGCGTCTCCCTATGTCAATGCCGTATACTTTGTCAACTGGTATAATATCGTACACTCGCTCGCTCAAGCCTTTACACTAACAGCATTTAGGGGAATCTACGGCCGAAATTACCAGCCGATGAACCTGCCCGCTTCTCAGCTAACCCACGTCCTTTATGCTTTTCTGAATGTGAGAGCTGACGGAACAGTGTAAGTAGTCATCCCCCGCCATGCACTGTAGCTACTCATACCTTTCAGCTATACTGGCGACTCATATGCCGACCTTGAAAAGCACTATACTGGTGACTGTGAGTCCATCCCGTCCAAAATCCGCCCCCTCCGATACTAATTACCGCCCTTCAGCCTGGGAAGAGCCTGGCACCAATGCGTATGGATGCGTCAAGCAACTCTTCCTTCTCAAGAAGGCCAACCGCAAGCTCAAGGTCATGCTCTCCATTGGCGGCTGGACATGGTCAACCAATTTCCCAGCAGCCGCCAGTACCGCCGCCACAAGAGCAACCTTCGCTCAGAGCGCTGTTACCCTTATGAAGGACTGGGGTTTCGACGGCATCGACGTGGACTGGGAGTACCCTGCCAACGACACCGACGCCAACAACATGGTTCTTCTCCTCCAGGCTGTGCGCAAGGAGCTAGACGCTTACTCGAAGCAATACGCGTCCGGATACCACTTCCAGTTGTCCATTGCTGCACCTGCCGGTCCGGAGAACTATGGAAAGCTTAAGATGAAAGAGCTTGGTGCTGTCCTTGACCATGTCAATCTGATGGCTTATGACTATGCAGGAGCATGGAGCGCTTTCTCTGGTCATCAAGCTAACAAATATGCCAACGCTAAGATTCCTAACGCGACACCTTTCAACACTGACCAAGCCGTCAATGCCTATGTCAGCGGGGGTGTGCCTTCTGGCAAGATGGTTCTCGGCATGCCCATCTACGGTCGAGCGTTCCAGAATACTGGAGGTCTCGGACAGACGTACTCTGGCGTCGGATCTGGTAGCTGGGAGAATGGCATATGGGACTACAAGGCCCTACCCAAGGCTGGGGCAAGTCTTGTTTACGACCGCGATGCCCAAGCTTCCTACAGCTACGACACCAATACCAGGGAACTTATCTCATTTGACACGCCCGGTATGGTAGAGAACAAGGTTCTCTATGTAAAGAACAAGGCTCTCGGAGGGAGTATGTTTTGGGAGGCGTCAGCTGACAAGACGGGGGCTGATTCCCTTCTCGGTACCAGCTCCAAGACGCTTGGGTCTTTGGACAAAACCAACAACTGCCTCACATACCCCAACTCTCGATATGCGAACATCGCCAAGGGACTCAATTAGAAGGTCCATCAGGCCATCCATGGCAAGGCACATACGGGGAGGCATAGATGTTTGCCGCTTTGTGATACTGTAGATCGATTTATATACCCTCGCTAGACTATTATAAACTCACTCGCTTAATTATATACGATGTCTATAATGAACACATACCATTGCAAACAGTGATTTTGCTGGCTGAATTTGACTGAGATGGGTCAGAATTCGACGAGACCTCGCTAAGCGTGCCTAGCTGATAGAGCTGGTGTTACATAGACGGGAGCATGATAGAATTTGGTATCGTCAATCCACTGACGCATCATTCTTGTGGGAACTTATTAAAGGGTCCGAGTGGAGGCTTATATCCATGATAGAAAGTAATAAAAAGAAAATACCCAAACAAGCGAAGAGCAAAAGAAAACATACAACAGCGGGGATTCGCTGGTCGTCACCGACCCAACTACTAATCCGCCCCTCACTGGCTTGACTATGGGAGAGCGGACGGGATCCCGTATTTTCCAGTGGGTATGGTCGTATGTATTAGAGTGCCCTCTATTTTAGTACTATATCGATACGGCTGTTCAAGGTAGCTCAGCAACACCCTCGTTCTCACTGCTCTCGTTCTTCTTCCATCCCGGAATCAGCTCATTGTCTGCTTCACCTTCATCATCGCTCAAATCTTTGTTCCTTCGCACTCTCCTCGCCGCTCTACGTCCTACCACAGGGAGTTTCTCGACGCCCAGATCCTTCGCTGATTGTGGGAGCAGCTTCGGGTCCAGCAGTCCAGCCTGAACTAGCACACTCGCTTGGTCCCAGTAGACGTGTTCCTGGTATAATCTTCCACCCTTGATCGCCACGATGCTGACCATTAGTATCTCAATCTTCTTGTTGGTGGGTGAGACTCCGGGTAGTATCCATGGCACTTGCTCGGTATGCTTGAACTGGACGTGCATCTCATCTACCACGCGATCGACTCCAATGGTGCGCGACAGTAACGTGATTTTGAGGGACGGTGGTGTGGTGAATGATTCGGAATAGAAGCGTTTCAATTCTTCGGCGCCCGTTGCGCCTGTCAGGGTTGGCATATATGTTACGTGGGGTGTCTTGTGCGTTGTGAATGTTGACATGGCTTGTTTCAAATTCTTAGAGAAGAATTTACCTATCCAGCTTCGTCAGTTCCATCAAGTCTGAGGGGTACTCAAATTACTCACTTTGCAAATTGTTTTCCAAAACGACTTCTAGGTCAGGGTTGATACCAAACACTTTCCTCGCCGCCGCCAGACTCCGACTCCACGCCAACTCAGCCGCTACCCCGTCGTACTCGTCTAGATCATGCTCAGCGAACCCAGGCTCAGCCTCGTAGGTATAGCTAGGGTAAGCGAGATCGAGCTTTCCTCCAGTTCCAAGACCACTGCTGATTTTGGTACGTCGCACGCGCTTCTTGCCTTGGATACCTACCATCTGAGACTGCTTTACAACCCCCACTTCTTCACCGGCTGCAAGATGCACTAGAGCGCTTATACTGTTTGGAAATTTTCCGTTGGTGTCAGGGATGCGAGTTGGGTAGTAGGCAATGAGAAGGCCGAGCTTGAATTCTGGGTTGTTGTCTAGAACGTGGTAGTGTTCAAGACATACAGCTGCCGCGTCATCGTAGGCTGCTTTGTATCAGTACCGCGCCTGTAAGCCTGTTTCAACTTATCTTAACTCACCAACTATTCCAAACTTCTCACAAGGGCCCATGTTTTCCCTGCTTAGCGACTTTATCTTCTTCAAATACCCGTCTCCGCAGCTTTCCATAGAGATATACTCGACGTCAAATCCTTCATCTCGCCACTCTCTCAGAGTAATTTCGTCAAAATCGTCATTCTCTCCGGTTATGTAAAGCTTTGGTGGATTTCGTGGGAAATCTCCTGAAAGAAAATTGCCGTCTCGATAATTGGATCTGTTGTCAGAGAGAATCTGCACGTTTCGTCCCTCTGCCTCTGGGACAGCAGATTTGATGAGGTTTGGGATGTTGATATTCATAGTGATAATATTGTTTAACATTTGGAACTACGGTAACCACATAAACTGGAGGAAGCTGACGAGCTGATATATTTCCATCCGCTTCCCACTTCCAAGTTTCAGATCATGAGCTGAACCTGCTTGAACGTGATGATGATGTCAGAATAGCATGCATTATGGCTGACTCATCTATTCCGAGCCTGTGATTTGCTCATTGCGCCATGTCACATACCCTGCACTTATTCGGAGTTGAACAGTTTTGGGTTTCAATTGGGGTAAAAAAGCTATAAATAAATACGATAACACGTACTTGGGCCTTTGGAATATATCTTGGCACCTTGTTAAATTGGAGATAGTCTGTTACATTTCCAGATAGTTCCTTCAATATCTTGGTACGTACCATACTCATCTCGTCTTCATGGAGCTCTTTCCTTCCCGTTTGAACCACTTCATCACGTGAACATAGGTGATGCACGGACAACGACAGCGAGCCCCAACTTTCCACGCATTTCTTCCCTTAATTGATGTCTGGTTTCTTTCCCGAAACCATCATCTTCACTTTTGCCTTCTCCTTATTCACGCCTGGCTGCTTCGAAATCTCCCTCACTATGGTCAAAACCCGGGGGGCGACCGCCCCATCTTCCTCCTTCTCCTCGGCTCGCGATACTGACTCCAGTTTCATGACCGAGTCTAGCAACCGACCTGACAACTGGCCAGAAAACTGCCACCGCAACAAGAAAAACCTAAGGTTTGTGGAACGCATCGAAGCAGTCGTTGGACAGAAGCCCTGGGATTGGCTTGAGAATCACCTTCCGTTGCATTAGAGCTGCAAATTGTTGGGTAATCTTGCCTTGCTGATTGATCACACCAACGCAAATCCTGAAGTCAACCTGGACGACGTAAAGAATTTCCTCTCTGAAAGGGTTTCCGCTCGTCCTGCTTTAGATGTACAGGAAGAGCCTCAGGCGATTACTGTTGGCGATATTGACGCCGCGAGGAAGCGATTCGTCAACTCCCAATACCAGCCTGAGCGGATGCATCTGTCCAAGACCAAAGCAGTCACGAAGCAAACTCAGGAAACCAATCATGACAAAGAGGGGGAGGACGACGAGGAAGAGGATGATGAAGAGGTGGAGCCGGTTGTGTATGCGAATCCTGTCGACAATCAGCTCGAAACGCAACTGAAGATACCAGCCGTGAACAATGACGAATCCGTTCAATACAATAATGATCCCAATAATGTTCCAGATACCATTCAGCAAGGCACCGCCAGCAACATTTTCACATCTACCGAAAAACTGCAGCCTCCCAGTACTCGAAAGCGTGTGCGCTCTGACAAGCCCGCACCTGAAGTTGCAAACAAGAGGGCCCACAACGATGGGACTTCATTCGAGCGGGCCCTGGTAGCTCAGGACGCTCCTGCACTTTCATTTTCTGATCAAGTGAGTTGACAAGGGATATATGGTTATTCGAGTACCTAATGGAACACAGTACCGTGAGACTATGTCAATGACCTGTTCTGCTCAAATTTACCAGCAACATCTCACCAAACACACCGAGACTGTTCGCGCCGAGCATGCCAAGAAATATAATGAACTTGTCCAGCTCAACGCCTACCTGCGGGAATATGTTCAGACTCATCAACAGCTTCTAAGGACTCACAATGATGCACAGGAGCATGTCAACACCGTCCAAGGCGAGCTCGATGAGATCTGTAAAAAGAGCGTTCTGCTTATTACCGGCCAATCCGCCCTCGATGCCTCGGGAGGTGTCTTGGAACAGACATGCACTGAGACGTTCAAGGCTCTTGCGTTGGAACACAGGGCCCAGACGCTTGCAAACGTCACTGCTCGTAAAGAAACTGAAGCGAAACTTATCGTTGCTCAGGCCGCGCTCAAGGAGGCCGAGGAGGTTGTGAGCCCTTTACTGCTCCAGATCGAAAATGAGCAGTCCAGAATCAACTCGCTGAAAGAGACTACGGAAGAATTGGCTATGTATATGATACATGCCAAATTTCTCCGAACTCTGGTCGAGGCCGGGCCTTCTGCCATTGCCACCCTTGAAAGTGTGCTTCAAACCAACATAACCCTCAAGGATGTAGCCGACATGGTTTAAAAGGATAAAAGGTCTGCGGAAGCCAATAACCAGCCCGTTATTGATCCTACCGACTGAACCGTAAGAACGATCTTTGTTGTGCTGCCAATTCAAGAAACATACTACAGGATGTATGAAACAATGTCTTAGAATGGGAATGTGGACGAGGCGCTTGGCGATGTATTGATAAAAAGGATTGTTATTGTTGAGGATGATTGATATCAACGATCCTCGAGTGAATGAGTCTTGATGCATGTCTACAATGTTTGGGGATCTGTATGTGGAAATCACAGACTCAGAAGACCTCATTTATGAAACAGACAATGCTGTATCAAAATCAAGTTAGTCTGAAATGACAAAAATTCATAGCCTACTCATTGTCTTGAGCTTCAAGTGTTCGTCCCAACATCATGCCAAATGATACATCATAGCTTGAGGAGTCACAATGAACAGCTAAAAGACAGTGGAACAAACAAATAATCGTATCTAATAAGGGACATAGACGCTAATGATGTAAAACTAACTAGAGGCGAGCAGCGAGTGGTTTGTTGGCAGCCATCTCTTCCTTTGCCTTGTCCCGCAGGGCTCGTCTTAGAATCTTTCCGGACTAAAAGATGAGAATTGGTTAGCACAAACGGATACACGTTTCTTGGTGATAGCACTCACTGGGTTCTTTGGGATCATATCAACGAATGAGGCACCACCCTTGAGGCGCTTATACCTTGCCACTCTGGCCTCCATCCAGTCCACCACCTGCTTCTCAGTAAGCTGGGATCCGGGGACTTTGACGATGTAAGCCCTCGGAGCCTCGTCTCCTTCATATGGGATACCGATAACTGCGACGTCTGCTACCTCGGGGTGATCCAAGAGCACTGCCTCCAATTCAGCAGGTGCAACCTGGTTGCCCTTAACTTTAATTAGTTCCTTGATGCGATCGACGATGTGGAAAATGGCTCCTGGTTCAAATGAATCAACATATGCGATGTCGCCTGTCTTTAGCCACCTTGTGCCGTTTTCGTCTACGGATATAGTAGACTCTGTGGCACTGGGGTTCTTCCAATATCCTTTCATCAGAGTTGGTCCTGTGACCCAAAGTTCACCACGTTCATGTGGTTTTTGGATCTGTGTCTTTCCGTCCAACTCCATAATCTTGGCCGAGCAGTTCGGTGCCAGCTCTCCCACCTTGTCTGGGTCCGAAACAGACCGAGGATCCCATGTCATACAAGTACATGTCACCTCGGTCATGCCCCAGCCTTGCTTGACTTTGACATTACCCGACGGCCATAGCTTCTCAACGCCATGAACGACTTCGTGGCTCAACGGTGCGGCCCCAGAGCTGACGCGATTGATACTGCTAAGATCGTACTTCTTGACAAGCGGATGCTTGGACAAATATACAAGAATTGGAGGAACGCACAACAGACTTGTTATGCGGAAGCGCTGGACATGCTGCAGCATTTTCTCAAAGTCGAAGCTTGGCATAATATAGGCAGGTATGCTGACCTTGGGGTAGATGGAAATGTAATAGGTTTGTGCATATGCATGGTACATGGGTAGAAAGGCCAGACCCTTTGCGTTCTTTCGATGTTCAGGATCCGGCTCCAGGTCTGACATCAAGACGACGCCTGCGCCATTCGCCACATATGAGAAATGTGTGATTTCAACGCCTTTAGGAACTCCAGTTGTGCCACTGCTGTAATTCAGACAACAAGCTTCAGTTTCGGGGTTTTGTGGCTCGATCCATTGCCAAGTCGTCGCCTGTTCGTAGTTATTTGCTATTAACTCGGTCCACACGCGAAGACCATCTTCTCGAGCAGCCGGAAGAGCTGGGGTAGATCCCACGGGTGGAAGAACAGAAGGATCAAGAACAAAAATATTTTCCTTCCTCAATCCAACCTCCTCAGCAGCCTTCAGCGCAGTGGGCAGCTGGCCCGCATGAACAAACATATGCGTGGCCTCTGAGTTCTTAAGCTGGTACGCAAGCTCCCGCGGCGTAAAGGCAGGGTTGGCACCTGTGAAAATGCCACCGGCCATAAGAATGCCGAGAAATACGCTTGGGAAGTAGACATTGTTTGCAGAAAACACGAGAACTCTGTTTTCTGGCTGAACACCGTTCTTGATGAGACCGAGGGCGACCTGCTTGGAAAGTTGTCGGAATTGAGCTTTGGTAAGGAAGTGTGTATCTGGGCGGTCTGCATCAATAAGGATGGCTTTATCAGCGTCTTCCATGGGGCCATTGGATGAGCAGAAGATCCACTGTTGAAGAGAACATTTTGGAATTGGTTGAGACCATCGTGAATGAAGAGCCATCTTGCCGAGAGATGTTATCGTCAAGTTGAAAAAAGATAAGTACAAGATCACGAAGTCACTCTTGAAGAATAGAAGGTGTTAGAAGGAGAAACACTGACTCCACCAGCTATTTAACCGCATCCTCTTCGCTTCCGCCCATGGAGTACTGCAGCGTATCCCCATCTTCCGAAGCTGAAAAAGCAAATCCGGGGTAAACCAGCTCTGGAGACCAGGCCAAGAGTGTGGGGAATCAACATATCCTTGCTACTTTGGGTGTGCATCAACCCCGCGTTACGGAAATTCGGCCTCGGCTTTGCCTTGGACTGCGTTGGGAGACCCAATTGTTTTTCTGTTGAGATATCGACATGCCGAGGCACGATTTGCTTTCCTAATAGAATCTAGTGATGTCATGAAATGTTGGCGTTCATGTCGGTGTGTGGCAGGCTTCATGTTGTTGCAGTATGAAGTTTCGACAATAACAAATTCATTAAATTGGAAAGGTCGTTGACAAGATTTACTTTAATTATATCTCAGCTTATTTCATGTTACAGTGCCTGAACTCTGTCGATTAAGTGCTGACTACGCTGACATTTCAAAGTTACTACTAGACTTGAGAGGCTCATCTCAACGTGGTATGCAGAGCTAGACTGCTGATCCTTTTGCGGCCCCCGAAACCCATCCTGTGTCAGCCTTGGCGCACCAGGAAATAAAGTTGATAAAGTTGACAAAGGAGATAAATATGTGAAAATAAATGAGTGAGTTTTTTTGGGTCCAGTATCCGAGGCTTCCGAGCAGATCTTATGATGGGAATGTCCGACAACCTGCTAGCATTACCACTCACTATACTGCTGAGCCCAGCAGAATATGATTGAATATACGCAGAGAAACACCTCACCTCCATTCAATAAACAAGGTCATCGCGAGACCCGTGCGATCGAGGCGTTATCGGCCTCTCCAGCGAATGCATCTCCAAGTCAACCTTGACATATATCTTCTGGTTGGACGAACCATCGTCAAGTTGCTCCCATTCGCCTTCTGCCTGACCCTTATGGATATGACTTCGTCGTATAGCTGGTGCGGAGTTCACAGTGATTACAGCTCGGCTTCCACCCGCAAAGGGTGTGGTGTGAGCTGGAGAGCTGCCAGTCGACGTATCGAAATGGAAGCGGTTGCTGACGAGCTTACGGAGCGATGGTAGTGAGCCGGCTACAATTCCGATGCCTGATTCGACGATTGACCATATAACAATGTTTGTAACATTATCTATCCGCTGTAAGATTAAGTTCTTGTAGGCTTTTGTAGGTGTGTACTCACAGAGGTAGTCCGAAAGTACAGTGTAATATCTAACATATGGAATTCGAACAATGGTGCAGAGTGAAGCCCTATGCGGAGGTCAGAGAACCGCCACAATCATCACGAGCACCGAGACTTACAAAGCAGCCAGTCCAAGAATGATACTGACGGAGACCTTGGTCGCTTTCTTCATGTTAGACTTGTATAGCATGAAGATGGGTAGCAAGGCACAGATCCAATCAGTAATGACTGCACTGGCGGATACAAGATAGCCGAAGATAATTGCTCGGGAAGGGCATACCCCTTCGTTCGTGTTGGCAGCATGGGCAGACATGGGGCGGCAGATGGCGAACAGCCCAATCGTGGCCGCTCCGGTCGATACTACTGTAAAGACAAGGGTCCCCCAGGCGATGATGCGATGGGATTTGAGTACGGCGATGCGGAGAAGAGTAACGCAGATGGAGGACTTGAGGGGAAGTAAAGAGAGGCTGTAAACTATTTGTCCAATCCATAACCACTGAACATAATATTAGCTATTGTCTTCTCTAGCTTTATCGTTACTTACATGTCGTGCGTCTTGTTGCAAGTAGTCGTTCAAAGCTTCATCCTTGGTCCCCAGGCCAGCGTAAATTGCTCTTATAGCAATAATGCTGAAAGTCACATGTAGCATCTGATTAGATTGTCAGTGTGGTGCGACTTGTAGTGGGCGATGTTCCTCCTACCCAACCGACAAGCATAAGCGCATCATCAGTGCCAAACATGCGATGCCTAGCTCGAGTGAAACATCTCAAAATAACAACAGCTGACGTGGGAATAAGAAAGAAAATGGTAAGAATAAGGAGAGTCTGACCCAGCCCTGTAGGCTGCACTGATGTGGCAGAGGGATCAAGTGCCATGGTGAAGATGGATATCTAGAACATTGTTTGTCAACGTAGAAGAAAGGATTCAAAATCCTTGTTTCTTGCTTCTATCCGGGCATTGGTTCCCTATTTACAACCTTTGAAAGCTACACAGAAAGATTGGTTGATGGGCCATGGGCTTAGGCTATGCTAAGCTTGCGCTTAGATCCCCCACGTTCGGACCTCATTTAATCGCCGCTAAGCTTCGCTAACTATATCTAATGAACTTTAACGACATGTCTCAAACACATCTCACAGACTGCACGGTCTTCCCCTGAGTTTCTGGGTTTGTTTCCAATAACTGGGGAGTTGGCAAGAGGCGTAAACAAAGTTGTTTTGGGCAGCAACCAATTAAAATGTCCGATCCGGCTGTTTGGACGTATGACTTCCGCATCATAGAATACTTGGCTTCAAGTCTCGGTTTCAGCCAGTTCGACGGTCACTGAGCCTAACGAGTTGTGTTTAGACCCCTTGATCCTGGAACCCACCAATAAAAGACATTCTACGACTGCAGCTGAGGCCTTGGACGTTAAAATGTTTGTCAGTGCTAGTTCACGTCGCTTAGGTCTACAGCTTCAAGCCACATTTATCACATGAGCTGTATACTACTTCTGGTTTCAGCCGTAATACAGACCTATCTGGGCTTCTACTTCAACAAGGACACCCAAGGCTGAGATCACAGTAGGTAACGAGACATGGTATCCGTATCCTTGTTCCGTGATACTTTGGAGATACCTCGATCTAGCCAAGTCCAGATCTATCCGAGATCATAGCCCAGGCAGAGTGAAGAATTATTGGTGCTACATTGGCACTACAATAATAACATCTACTGGCTTCCAGGCCAAGGATCTACAGATCGTTGGCGGGGATCAGCGGCGTTACCTTCCGACAAGCTAACTAGCACACTATGCCCAATGCCTCCATCCAACCGATACTTACTAAACCCCTTGTGGCCAATGTTGGCGCCGTATCTAAATATGAGCCATGGCGTTGAAAAGGACCCCTGGGTATTATATCATTTGATTGGGGGTTTAAGCCATTTGCTTGTCTATAAAAGGAAGCTCCTTTCAACTATGCGGGGATATCGGATGGTTTATAGACTGTTGTTCAGACCAAGACGGGCAATTTACGACTCGACCGACCAACCCTGAAGGTATAAACGTTTATACTCGAGTTGTGTGGAAATAGGTTGAAATCTATTTTGTGCCGTTTAGTATTTTAGTAGTGGTTACTCTCATGAGATGCTATCTTCTTTGATCCTGCAATGCAACAAACAATATCCATCAATGGCTCATGCAAGGAACTTGCTTTTGGCCTCATATGAGATACTTTAGAAGCTACTAACGGCCAAATCTAAGAGGCGCAGCACTTCAGGCTGGTTTCCACCATTGCTAATCTATGGCCCATTTTCTCGCGACTCAACAAGTAGTGTGGCGACTTGAAATTGCGACCAGAACAAAGGGTAAAGGGGTTAGTTTACCTGAAGAAGTCTAGACGCCAAGTAGACAATATTAGCTAACACTATACGCAGGATTGGCAATTCAAGTTAGACCTGCTTCATGGCGTCAAGAAGGTTAGCAACTGGAAGCATAAGACAGCCAACTTTTCCATTACCCGCTAGACCTGGTGCGTCAATCTCTTCTCGATGACAGAACCCCTGCATAAACGATTGGTAATAATTGCTGTCTGAATGTAACACTAATTCCAAAGGATTCTCACTGATCCTACACAGCTCAAGCTTTGCATGTATTCAGGGTAAAGTATATGCTCCAAGACTTGCTATAGAAGCTTCCGTACTTCATATGGACTCTGGTATGTTCCCCAAGTGGCAAAGGGCGAGACTTTGCTGATCATTCTGCTATCCGTGGACGCGGTGCATTCCCAAGATCCCAGACCCTACGATTCTCAGACTAGCCTTGACTAACAAACGGGGTTAGCCTCGCGTAAACTAGGACAATTCCAGTGTCTATGCCGTCATGGATTCCTCTGCCTCTTGAAGCGCAGGCTCAATGTTTATTTTTGTCTTTGGAATATTTCCACCTAATCAAAAAGCAACAGCGATTCAATGGCAGAATCACAACAAGGTTCCATCGCAGGATATCTATCCGATACTGATAAACCCCTTCGGCCGGTTCTGACGTCTCTCAATGGTGATAACAGTTGGTTGATGTCGTTTCCGAGACCGAAAGCAGAGCGGGCAGCGACCAGGAAGGTCTTTTATCATATTGCTTTCGAGCCTTGGCTCAAAGGTCCTGCAGATGTCATCAGCTCATGGTTGTTCACATAAAGAGAGTCGAGAGTCCCGAGATCCCAACCTTTGAAAGCCTTGAAAATACGATTCGGGATATTGAACAGGCTGCTGCTGTTCGTTTGCCGCCATTGGATGGAGAAGACGCCACTCAACAACGTGCTGCAAGCTCTTTGGATGCTATTTTGCTTGGTTTCTATTATTCCGATCATTTACACCCGCCGACTCTGAAGTCGTTCCCCCCAGATATCCCAGTTATTGCAACACCTCCAGGCGCTGAAATTATCGAAACTTGGAATCACTTCAAGACAATCCGCGTGATTAACAACCTGGACCCATCAGCAACATCATGGCAGACTCCAGACCTCCATCCAGGAGAACCACTTCCCAAATGGCTTACACCAATCTTCTTGCCTGGTAAGAACATCCTAAACTTTGTCTTCACCATCATCTGGTCACATACAATCGACGGCCAAGACGTCCACGAGGCTATCTTGGATTCCCCTCACGGCGTCCACCTGGAAGAAAAGACGCTCAATGCCTTCCTCGCGTCAGAGCCCAAGACAAGGAAGTTGGCCATGCTACATGGTCTCAAGGAAAGTCATACCGGCGGTAACAGGACTACTTTCGGGGCAAAAGGCGGCCTGGGACTTCATCGAAAGGTCGGGGGCGTTGAGCATTGGGTGGTCAGTCACTCTGCTAAGATGTCATACAGCGGGGTGATCATGAGGGTTCTGTGGACAGTCGACACCCATAGATCAATCGATTGGGCACTCGAGGAGGAACGGAAGGATGATCCCAACTCTTTCAAATATGAAAGACCCAATGTGACCAATGTTCCTAATGGTGGGTCAAAAGTGTTGACTTATTGATGAAGCGGATTGGGACCAGCAAGGGTAAAGTTTTCAGGGTGAGAACTGCTCACTTGATTTCACTGTTCATCATGGTCCTGCGAGATAGGTGGTCTAATCGCATGTTCCTCTGCAGCCTTTTCTTCCAGGCATACATACACAGTACATATTCATCTTTCTCCTCATTTTGTCTGATATTCATACATTAGCCCAAGTTCACTATCGCTAGATACGCAGTATAAATCAGTGCTACAGATCAGGTACACACACGAGGAAATACCAGCCTGTGAATAAAACGTCTGACTATTACTTTCTTCATTCCTGAATGGGTTTTTGAGCTTAGGCATCAATTGTTTGCTTATGTATTCGGGTCATCGGCAAGGAAGATAGTTGACGATGAGGTATCTTGGGGCTGAATATTTATGCAATACTAAATTTAGTTGGTGAGGCTACCTATGCTCCGGCACGTCCGGACACGTAACGGCAAGGGCGTCTAGGCGACAATGCAGCTTACAAAGAAAAGCGCACGTTCTTTATACGATCTTTGCATTGCGTGGATCCATACGAGTGAACGACCAAATGATATTGTTGCTCGGGATTGAGAGCAGAGTCCAAGTAAGGCTGCAATACGTTGCCGTGTTGTCTCCGCAAACGATACTCCTCGTATGACAACTCATAAGGCAGCATTTATTCCTTCACTGATCGACCATCCAGATACAAGATAGTATTACTTAGTAGGGTCGCGTCTAGAGAAGACCTTGAGAAAATACGAGCTGCAAAGTAACATGACGCTAGTGCTGACGATAAAGCTCGTATCATCGGGTGATCCGAGTTGATCTGGTTCGCTTTGGGGTTTTCCAAAAGGCAGAAAGTGTCTACAGCCTCAATAGTGACGCAGTGGGTATACATTCATGCTATTATGTTACTGAGCATGAACACAAGCACTGAGTAGACAGAGTACAGCAAGAACTGTACTTAAAGTCTGTTGAGATCCTCTAGTCCATCACCATTGCACTCAGGATTCGTAACTTTCCAACTATAACACAATATTAGCTTGGATTTCCCCTTCAACTTTGAATCGATCGACACTTCAAAATGCATTTCACTGCTGCTTTCACCATTCTCTCGGCCCTCGCCATGGGCGTCGCTGCTGACCCTCACTCAAAGCCCCCAGCCAACGCCAATGTCATTGCTGCTCGCATCTGGGGTGACAGAGACTGCGGTGCCAAGAACAACGATCACAACCTTGGAGAATTGACGCTACATGGTAGCGATGACGGCAAATGTAGCAAGTTCTCGGATGAGATCAAGTCTGTCAAGCAATACGACCACGACTACAACTGCAAATGTGAGTAGCAGTGGACTGTAACATGACGTAGATGGTACTGACCTTGGCCAGTGGTACTCTACCACGACAAGAACTGCAAGCGTGGAAAGAAGGACATCAAGGACGGTCAATGCCGTGAGACGTTAAGACACTTTGGCAGCTACAAGGTGGAATGCAAGTGAGTGTGGATAACAGGACTTATCACGAGATGAGCAATGCATACATTGGAGCACATGGCAAACAATTGGCTATGATTGTTCGGGAACTAAGAATACACCTTCGAATTAAGAAGTATTATCGCTGAATCGCTATAATGCCTAAACTCTATGCTTGATCCTATCGAGATGTATATCTCAATCTTGCTACTTCACACACTTAGACAGTGATGCCGGTACCCTGGCCGAGGTAGCCGGTGAGACCACCAACGACGCTGGTGACGGGCTTGACAACAGGGCCGAGGGCAGTGCCGCTAAGGGTGTTGAGGACGTTGCCGACGATGTCAACGACACCGGGAACAATGTCGCCAACGAGGTCGGTGACGAGGTTGAGGAGAGTGGCAACAAGACGGAAGAGGAGCTCAAGGACGCTTCCGAGGATGTTGTCAATGCCGAGAGTGCTCAGGATATCCTTGGCAACAGAGACGACCTCGTTGACAAGCTTGATGACGAGGCCAAGGATGACCTGGACATCGACGAGGTTGATATCGATGCTGACAACATCCTTAAGCTGGTCGACGACGGTGGTGAGGAGTTCGTTGATGATGGCGACGTTCTGGTGGATGTGGGTAATAGCAGCGACCTTGGTGAGAGCACCAGTCTTGACCTGGGAGACGGTCTCCTCTGCGAATGAGTTAGTTCTGCCTTTTTAAGATGAAATAGCCATGGGAACATACTGATAGAGCCAACCTGGACGTGGACCTCGTCGACGGTAACGGTGAGAATCTTGACAACGCCACCGCTGTTGACGACCTTGGTGTTGGTGATCTTCTTGATAACGGTCTTGCTGACAGTGGAGGTGGCGACCTCGGGGACGGCGGCGTCCTGAACGGAGGAGACGGCGGAGTAGTCACGGACGTGGACACCGGCGCCGACCTTGGCGTTGACAGCGTTGCCGACCTTGGCGTTGACCTGAACAGTAGGAGCAGCCATGGCGGAAGAGGCCAAGGCGACGAAAGAGAAGAGGCTGAACTTCATTTTGAAGGTGTTGAGAATTAAATAATAAGTAAAGAATGACTTGGTGAGTTGTGTATTAGATTAAAGAGTGACTGGATTAAAGCGAGAGCTCGATGACCGATGAGTGAGTGAGTGAGAGTATCGTTTAGAGTCAGACAGACATCCAGTCTTATATATCTTCTGAATCGATTTCCAATACCACCCTAATCGACCCTTGAAAGGAGGTCTGCGGATATGATTACTCTGCGCAATAACCGAAAATTAGATCTTCGTGCGCTAATACAATGAAGTCATTCCCAAGGAGAGACCGGACAAAAAGGCGAACAAGGGTTCTGTGGGCAAAACAATTCGTTAGATCGAAACATTGAAGGAATGAAACGTGCTCCAAGTGCCGGAGGACGATCGCAATTAAACCAATGTACCCAACTCCACCAGTGATCGACATTGTTAGATAGCTTCTAGGTCAGTGCGGAACACTTTAGTTACCAAACGCCATATCAATCTAAGAGATCATTGGTCGGGGCCCGGTCTGCCAGACTAGTCGAGTCAGCAGACTGTGAATGACCTCTTGTTGCTCAGACTCTGGACTCTTTTTATTCTCTTTCTTTATTTTCGGCGCTTCTAGATAACTGAACTATTTCACGGTGAGAACAGACTCTCATCAATACTAAAGGTGCACTACCGGGTCTAGGGCATGTATCTTGTTCGTGCTGATAAAATGGTAAAAGTTGAAAACAACAAACTCGACGCAAGGGGCGATCAAGTGGTATCGATGCAACGATACCCCACCAGTATCCTTTTTTCCCAGTGACACCGTCTTTCCAAGGGCACACTTCAGCGCCCATGACGAAAGGGATCGCTGTTGATAGACGTCAGACCAGACAAAGATCGTCAGGTACAGCATGGTTGACACTTGACAGGTCGAAAATGCAGAGTTGATCTCCCCCTACAACTCTCCTTCATTTCATCTCAAAAACAGTGTACATATTACCCTATCAGGCAAGAGTGCATGAACCAATTTCAGACCACGGCTCGGCAAGCTTCCGGCTCCATTTCTTAGTGCTTGCGGGGCGTTGGTTTTGCTTCTCAGAGGAAATACCTTGTTGATGCAAAATGGCAGGCAAGGCAAGATGTAATGTGATCTTCAGTCCAGAGAGAACGAAAACCTGATTTCTTACCACCAGGAATTACCTCGAATTTGTTGTTTATTCCGCTTAATTTTGGAAGCATGTCGACCGCTCAATTGACTGCAGGGAGCACTCTCGACATGGTGTTGATGGTGAAACCTCTTCAGGATTGTCGTTATCCAATTTGGCCGGCTATCGCAACAGATGTTTTCTGCGAGTCAGCACCTTTTGGGTCGCGACCGTTCCTCGACTCAATTGCTTAAGATTGTAGTGTGGTTTTGCTACGCTAAAGCGTACGTCGGAAAAATGTTGGCAAGTCCCATATCGAACGAGTCAGTTGATATCTACAGAGCTGGCGTCAACTTGCATTTCTGTCCAAGACTTGACGGTAGACAGTTAGATCATGTAATAACCCCAAACAAATCACCAGTGAGAAACTGAAAGACGTATTTGTATAATATCAGATAGCATTTGCATTGCAGTTGATAGTTATGTACTTATCTTCAAATATCTTCATAGAAACCCCAAAGCATAGTCATATCTCATTCAATATAACCCCTCTTACATTCCATCGCGTATCATAGCATTAACAAGCTGCACATGTCGATTGGCGTTGGTCTCGCTCCACTCATTATCATAGTTAAGCCCATAAGGCCAAATATGTCCACCACCACAGTTGATATTCGCCGCATTTCCATCCCAAGATCTCAGCAGTCTTGTCGCAGAGGGCCAGTCATTCGCCGCGCACTTTTGATCAAAAGCAGCAGTCTGGCCGATACCGACGGTGTGCGAAATCTCGTGCAGAGCTGTGCGCTCGTTCATATAAGATCTATTGGCGCCGAAGCGAAGACTGCCGTTGTAGTTGGCATCGGCAGTAGGAACGCCCGTGTTGTACGAGACGCGGATGTTCTTAGTCGCGGTACCGAGGCGGTTGTAGCGGTCGGCGGCGAGGCGCATGGCGTTTTCAATACGGCCATAGGCGTCGCGCTGGTCGGCGGTTGGGTTGGCGGCCTTCTCCAGGGTCCAGGTGATGGCAGCGTCTGTGGTAGACACGCAGGCCACGAGAGCTGTGAAGACGGTAGAGAAGCGCATGATGGATGATTTGTTTAGCGAGTGAAGTTTTGAGTTATGTTTGATCCGCTTAGTTCAAGTGAACATTTAAATCTGGCGATCTGAGGTCCATATATACCTGTCTCCCGACTCCGACTAATCTATATCACACAGCTTATATGAAAATGGCATTGTTTCCGCCTATCATGCCAACCCTTATCCATTCAAATGTTTCATCTGCCAGATCATGGTCACATTCCTAAAACATCACGGAGTGTTTCCTTGTAGGGTAGGCATTTAGACTTCAAAGTAGTGCCTCCGATTGGTTGGGATACTGTCTTTGCATAAAGTCCGACCACTCTAATAGCTGATCCTTGCCATGGGGTCCGACCACCTTCAAGCGACCGAATCTGAGTCAATATCACTGTTACATACATAAAGAAACTTGCCTTTTTAGTAATAATACTGGACGGGATAATTCCTAGGTAGTCTTGGCGATTGTTAACTGCTACACCGATAGTGATCACCAGCCCTCCAACATAGATAGTACCGGATGCACCAAACAATAATCACCTTGCAGAATCTATGGACAAGATTACAACGTACAGGATACCACTGTCCACTTTCAGCATTAATCCTATCTAGAGTTATTCCAAAGTACGACCTGTCTTGTATAGCCTTATACAGCAAATCCATTCTCAATGCACTCATCCACAAGCTTCTTCACTCCAACAACCTGCTCAACCTGGTTGTCCGCAGCCCACTTTACAAGCTTCGATCTCTCCAACTGCGACTCTGCCCTCGGCCATCCAAATTTCTCAAGTCCGTGCGTAGGGTCACTAGCAAAGTCGAGATAAAGATCCTGCATTCTTTTGCTCACACTATGCTCGAACTTGGTAGACGGTCCCTCGATACCGTATGTTCCAAAGACCAAAGGCAATTCCGCCGTGTGATAAGCTCCCAACCACGGTAAAGGCGAAATGTTGGTAAAGTTACCCGCGTAGAGATATTGGTAGGTCGTGGCGCCTGACTCAGCTCTGAGCCTGATCTCTTTGATGGTAGTGCACTGCAAATTAAGTCTGAAGCCACTAGCAATTTGCTGGAGCTTGTCTGGTAGTATAGTCGCTGTTTCGAAACCGGAGAAATTGTATGGAACAACAGCAGCTCCCTCGTCGGTATTAGTACCAATCAAAACGGGAATGTCAATTGGATACTTGGGTGACTTTCTGGAAAGCCTTTCGGTATAGTTGGAAAAGATCGTGATGTTGTCAGCGATTACAGAGACGCTGAACCCATTATCGGCTGCACCTCCTTGGCCGACCTCGGCTTGGAGATACTCCTTTAAATCGCGCTCGGGAATTTGTCTCATGCAGTCGAGCTCATCCTTTGGGGGCAATCCATCACAACCCAGAGACTTCGCAGCAAGAGAAAAAGTGGTATGATTCCTGGCGTCACCAACCACTCCTTCAATAGCCAATGCATTTCCAGAGTCCGCGATCACTCCCTTGACGATGGGATCTTGAGCCCAAGCAAAAAGATATCCGTCAATCGCATACGCTCCGGCGCTCTCACCCCAGAGAGTGATACGGTTAGGATCGCCTCCGAAGCGAGCGATGTTATTATGAACCCATTCAACGGCGAGACGCTGATCAAGCAGGCCAAGGTTGAGATTATTTCCTTCATCTGCCAGTCCCGCGGCGTTGGGGAAGCCTAGAAGATTGAGGCGATACTGCACCTGCACGACTATATGCTTCTGAGTACGCTGTACCCAGTTCTGAGCAAGTTGGTAGGGGACGTTGGTGCCGCCAACAGAATAGCCTCCTCCGTGGATCCAGACTATGACGGGTAGAGCCTGGGACTTTTCACCCTCCTCAATCCAAATAGATTTTTCAGGGGCGAAGAGTGAGAGTCTTAGACAATCTTCAGTCGTATTTGCGTAGTCTCCGCGTTGGAAAGTGCCGGCTGTGACAGGTCCGTCGCCGATGGTTCCCCGGAGTAAAAGAGGCACATATTGGATGCATCCTGCAGGGAGCTTAGTTGCATGAACGATGGTATTTTTAGTATGTTTCTTCGCTACTGGGGGTGCAAATCTGAGGTTTCCAACAGGTGTTTCTGCGTAGGGAATGTCGAGAAACGAAGCGACATTTGGTTGGATTTTGTCGAAGTATGGCGCGAAGATGCCAGAGCTCGTGTTTATTGCTAGTGAGGTGGCTTCATCAGCTTTGATCGTTGGGCTTGCTTCTGATACCAATGGCAGTAATGCAAGAAGAAGAGACTTGGGATGCATCTTGGTGGCTAGTGACTAACAGGATAAAGAGAGTCTTGAAAGGCTATGATCGAATGAACTATCAAAAGATAAGTGACGTCTTATACGGATCATTTTCACAACTTGTGCCAGTCGTCCCTATTTACCTTGGACCGATGCGAACATGATTGTTATTAAGCAAGGCGTTGGCTGCGTATTTAAATCCGGTATATCCATTCAAAAGCAAGCGTTCATGCTTTTCCTGACGTAGTCCTCCCTTTGTAGTGTGGATGTTCAAGCTTATGTCCGCGGCTACGATGCGGGACACCTCAGAAAGATGAAACAAACAGTATAATCCCAAGGCTAAGATTCTAACGGATTTTTCCAGATGACAAATTACAAATTGGTAAGAATAGCTTAGTGCGCAATAGGGTTCTGTTATCTCCAGATTTGGAGCATCGGACAATTCACATTTTCCAAAGTCCGGTGTCTATGTAAGCTGACATTCCGAAGACCTAGTTGAACAGTCTCAAATAACGAGTCGCCATTTCAAGATTGTTTTATAACAGTTGAAGTGCCATAGTCGGCACAGAGGGTTGTCGAATGAGAATGGGCAAAAGAAAGAGTTGGTGTTCTTTCGAGGATCACGAAACTATGTTACTTGCTCTTGCGCATCCTCAAACTCGCACACACTACCACATTCTCTGTCCTAAGAAAGGCTCGTCGTTCGATCGACGAGTAACTTCCTCAATTGCTCAAGCGCTTCCACAATGGTTGCCTTCCGGATATCATCCCGCCCACCGGAAAAGTGAAATGGTCCAAACGCTCTGTCCTGCCCAAGCCCTGATATTCCAATGAATACCGTCCCCGCGGGCTTTCCATCCTGCGGATCCGGCCCTGCAACGCCTGTCGTACTGACTCCCCATGTCGTAGGGGTGTCAAGCGCAGTCACAGTCCGAACACCTCTTGCCATCTGCCGCGCAACCTCATCGTGGATGACGCCGTGTCGTGAGATGACGTCTTTATCTACTTTGAGGATATTTGTCTTGAGGCCTGTATCGTATGAGACGATGCCACCACGGAAGACAGAGCTTGCGCCTTCAACAGAAGTGAGGGCTGCCATAATACTGCCGCCTGTTAGAGACTCAGCAACGCCCACGGTTTCTTGGGCTTGTTTGAGGAGTTGAACGATATCTCGGGCGACGTCGCGAAGACTTTCGGAGCTTCTTCGTAGGTATTTTGTTGATGCCATTTTGGTGGTCGGAAGGTGTACGTATGCAGAGGAGGTCGCAGAGTGTTTATGAAGTAAGTCCATGATGTACCAATGACGTTCTGTGGAGTGAAATTTGCTGGCATCAAGAAGCCGAAGGATCACTGATCGATGCGTGTGTCATGGGAATGTCATACCAAGCACCTAGTTTAATCAGAAAACGATTTCTCGAGGCGAAAAGAGTCAGAGATTAACCCAGCAACTCCTTGAATGCGTTTTTCTATTCAAAAGACAATCTGCCAGCCCGCTCCAAAATGTGCAGCATCTTTTTACTATTTCTATATTTTGCCCCGTTTACTGCCTCTTAAACTTCTTTTGAATCTCCTCCTCAGTGAAGCGTCGTGTATGTCGCTTCAGCATAGCAGCTCGCTCATCCATGGTCAGCCCAATCTGGTCGCCTATGGGCACCAGACACTTGGCAAGCGTCTTGTAATCCTTCATCATAAGTCTAACAGTAATCATGAAGTAATCGATGTCGTGAAAGACCAGGGCGTGCTCTTCGGCGTAGGTGTGCTTTGACTTTTGGAAGTGCACGGGGTGCTCGCGCCAGTGGCGACGAGGGTTGAGATGATGAGAAGTGTGATAGCCGTCGTTGTAACATTGTCGGTTGCTCTGCGAATAGTCAGTAACGGTTGCTATCTGAGATTGGTGAGAGGTTTAAACATGCCATGACATCAATCACTGTGATGCTCGAGCGGTAATCCGAGTCAGGCTCATCCTCGTCCACAAAGGCGTGTTGGCCCCAGTTGCCCATCATCATACCCAGTCTCATAAGACCCAATGGCATGAGAAACACGCAAATCGTAGCATTTCGGTTCAGGCAGAACATGGTGGTGAGGAAAGCATAGTTGGAAAGCTCCCAGAATCCAGCCTTCAATCCAGTCATGGTCTTTCCATTTCGGACAAAATAGAGCGGAAGCTCGAACCAGACAAAGAAGAGGAATTTGCCGATGTAGTGCAGTAAGTGAAGCAGACTGTCTCGTTGATATCGGATCGTTGACGACAGATCGTTGGGCCCGTTGCCCTCGACGTGGTGATGCTTGACATGGTGGTAAAAGTACGAGTTCCAGGTATGGCCCATGAGCGGATCAGTGATATAAGGGAACACACTGTCGAAGAGAGCAAAACGCTTGTTGAGAACACCTCGCATGTGGATGTGCTGGTGCATCAACAAGGTGTATGAACCCATGTATGTGAACTGCATGATAAAGTGAAGAATTCCATGAATCCACGAGAAATTGCGATAGAGCTGAATGGCACTGGGAAGGGATGTAGAGAAGTAGAGGAGCAGATGCGTAAGCATAATCACATCCGTGTCCACGCGAACAATAGATTTCGCGATGCGCACATACGGTCGCAGCACCAGCTTCTCGAGGAAAAGTGGCAACTTGATCTGATCAAAGTCCCAAGTGCTCGTTACGCTTTCCTCAAAGTGAGCATCCTTGGGGTCATTCATGGCTTGAAGATGGCGTAGCAAATCCTCGTCGCGGGCTACTGCTTGTTAACTAATGCTACTAATTTTTGACGTCGCACAAGAGATGAGACAACTCCTGTGTTGTATACTGTACTGTACGCACCTTTGGGGGGTTTGCCATTGGCTGCTCTTTGGCGCAGGGCTGGGGATTGACCATCTTGGCTTGAGATCTCGGCATTGACCTTGGGCTGCTTGTACTCGTTGATGTCTTGGCGTAATCCCTCGAGGATCAGCGCATCAGCTTTTGTAAGCTGCGGGTGGAAGACAAGATGTTCCGCCATGTTTCTCAATGTGTCCTTATCACCAGGCTGGACAAGCTATGTCTAGAGTTTTTGGAACACCAAAAACAAGACGGTGAAGAGAAGGGGAGAGGGAGAGGGGGGCAAGGGGGACACGTTAGCGTATCAGACAGCCTAATTCAGGGTCCAGGTTCAACTGAAGATGTTGGATCAAGACCAAGCAAAGCAGATCAAAGCAGAGGAGGACCCTGAGCGGAAATCATGAGTGAGCGGGAGAAAAAAAGACACTTAACTTTACCCCTTAGTTTACACTGGAGAAAAGTGTCTTACAGGCCAATGAGGGTTTTCCAACAGGAGAATCAGTGGGGGTAAGGCATGCTGGGTTTATCCCCTTTTGCGTTTGTGGTCCACCGCTTTGGCAATCTCGGAAATAAACACAAGATGCTGTGCACACAGCATTACCCGGTACCATGAATCAACAGCAATGTTTAGATTCAAGTACTGTAAACAAGCTTATATTGAGGGCGTCACTTTAGGTTGGAGATACACTAATTAGGAGACAAGATGGAGTGAACCCTGAATTTGACTTGCTGTTAACAACTGACCACGTTCGATCGCCACCCTGTGGATTTAGGCAATATTCACCACTTGAACTGAGTTGAAAGGCTTGCGACAATGTCGTACGATCCACGGTCGACATTTACAGCTACTCCTTGCATGGATAGTCTATTTTGGGACAAGCAAAAAGCAACGTGAAGGAGGTGCACCAGGAGATGTATACAATATAAAAAGATTGCATTGTTAAAGCTGCGTTAACTCGTTTGGTCATTCATAGCACAGAAAGGGAATGGAGTCTTGGGCTGTGCCCTGTTGCGTGTTCCAGCCTCCAGCCTTGGCTTTAATTCGGCACAGTTCCCCAGACTGCACTGCTCATGAAACGTTTGCCCGCGAGTCATTACCTTTTAAGCTTGGATATTTGCTCAATTCCGGCACATTTCTAGAAGTAAAGGCTAATCAACAACCATTACCAGCACCTTTTACCATGACATCACTGTTGTTGGTGGCAACTCAAACTTCTCTTGGTGAGATCACCATTTCCACCAGTCGTAGTCTTTCCTTTCCGTACGCGAGATCACCGTCCGTTCATTAATGACGCTCTTTGTTTCAGGTAAATAAAAATTGGCGATCATTGTGCAATTGATCAGACTTAAAAGGGCCTTGAAAGGGCCTGTTCAATTAATTCATTCTATGTCATGGTGTTTCATGTCGTGTCATAGGCCTAGATCAGCCTGTCCTCTAATGTTTCCCATCAACCTCGGCTCATGTCCTTCCATGCCTGTAAATCTTCCCTCAGAAATAATACCATGTCTCAAAAATAATGTACTAAGAAGTGAAAGTTGGTGAACTGTATGTGCAAGTGACGTGTAAACTAGCAGCTGTACTCGATGTACAAGCCATTCTTGCTGTTCTGCTCAAGGAAGACCTTTGTGTTCCCCTCAGGGTTTCGGAGAGCTGCCTTGAGGTAGATGGAGCTCTTGCAGTCAATTCTCCCGATGATATGACCTTGCGCGGGGAGATCGTCCCAGTTGGTGAAGTCGGCAGCACCAACTGTCTCGTCGGCCGTGTCAAACTCCTTGGCCGTCTCGTAGGTCACCGACTTGGTATCGGGGAAGCCAGACAGTTGCTTGACGTTGGTCAATGCATCGCCGCCCTTGACAACAAAGATACGCTCTGGTCGCTCGCCCTGGGCCCAGCCGATGCTGCAGTCCTTGGCGTTTGCAGGGACGTCGTTGAAAACGATGAGCTGCTCGACTTGGGAAGCGTTGTTATAGGTCTCGATATGGAAGCCAGACGACTTCTTTGCGACGTTGGGAGCGCTGGGAAATATGTTGTATAAAGCTGAGGGTTGGAGGCAGGCTTTTCCAGTGGAGGGGCACTCGCTGGCGCGGGGTAGGATAGTGGGTGCAGCGCTGGAGATGGCCAAGAGGGAGGCCAGAGCAGCAAAGGTGTTTGTGAAGGAAGGCATTTTGTTTGATGTATTAGATGTACAGAGTATGGATGTAGAGCAAAAAGATGCAGTACAAAATAGGTAATAATTAGAGTTGAAATGGCTAATAGAGTTGGATAAACTCTGGAGTAAGAGGCGGGATTCCAAGTGTATTTATTGACACAAGACCCCAACCCAACCCCAACCTCTCTAAGATGAAGATCAACCGTGCAGCGAATAGCCCAATCCTCCTCAAGACGTCAATCAGTTCAGTTGAGCCAGGCCTGGAACCTTGCCGGCCCGTGGAGACTCGTGTTGATCTGTGCTTCCAATTCGAATCTTGGCATCGCACAAGTCAAGGATCCAAAAGTCAAAACAGCGAATCGTAACCCCGTAAAATCCGGTGGCTGATCTGCAGGTTGTTTGATGTTTATGCGTCCAGTGGTTGATATGCAGCACTGCAGCAGTATTGAGAGACAGCACACAAGGAGACCCAAAAATAGGACCGTAAATAAACATCAATTGAGGCGGTCGGGGGCTGAGGCTGCGTCAGGCATGGCACGAAGGATTATTTGTCCGGGCTTGGGTCTGTTATTTCTCTTGACAGCACAGTATGAGAGCAAGGCATAGCCTTGTACGACCAACTCACCGATTCTCAACCTTTGTTATTACTGACTTGACTTGGTTAGGGTTTTTGGGGGAGCCAAAAGTTTATTCCTGTTGGTGAAACATGGCTCATTTCGGCAGATTATATCATCAATTCGAAGCAGATAATTTAGTTGGGAAACACAGGCGAGAAGAAGTATGAATCATCCGATATACCTAGATAGAGGAGTGAATTGCTGCGTTTTAGACTGTCAGGGCCGCCATGCACGGTGCAGGTCGCATTGCTTACAGCCCGCCTATGGTAAGAAATTACGTCGCCGGCAAAGCCTCACCTCCATAACCAAAACAACAACCAGAACAACAGCAGCTACGACAATCATTCATATACCATTACAAAACAGCACGTGATATCGAACTCCGCTACAGTGGTTGCACAACAACCATACATCTTCCGTAGTATAGTGGTCAGTATGCAAGCTTGTCACGCTTGAGACCCGGGTTCAATTCCCGGCGGGAGAGTTCCAGCCGCCTGTAAATACAGGTATTTTTATTTTTTGTTTCTTCTTTTTGCATTAGTACCTTTCGTTTTGCTCTATCATGCGACAATTGAACTTGAGCGGTACATTATTGGCGATGCAGTGGATCCAATGATTGAACCACAGCTCTTGAGTTTGGCTTTTTTATTCGAGGGAAACTTTGGACCGACAGATGCAGATGTATCTCGCTAACAGATAAACACGTTTCTGCCGCTGATACCTCTCGTATCTGCTAGCCATCGACTAGGCTAGCGTTGTGAAAATCTTTTTTCTCTCTTCCTCCAAAGCCTACCCTATGACATGAATATTCAATCGCCGGTTTCTACGAATATTTGTCCCAAAAGACTATTAAGATTATAAAATCTGAGTAATAACCCTGAATTAAACCTTTTTTGCAATTCCCTTGCGTCTTTCATCTTTTCGTTTGCCTTTGACTCTTGTTCCAGATGGCACCTTATTATGGTGAGAAAGCACACAAGACTTCCCTGATATAAAATCTCAGTCGGCTTTAGCAACAGTCTTTCAACGACGCACTTATCGAACATTCTTTCCCTTGAAACATTCTTTCTTGTCACCAGGCCCTGGAATGGTAAATGACCATCAATTTCTTTCAACGAAACGATGCTCCAATTGATAGTTTGCAGGGATAGAGTGCTCCGTCTTGACTATATAAGCTAGAAGTTTAGAACTGCAGGTATGACAACGTGGCCGAGTGGTTAAGGCGATGCCCTGCTATCTCTTCTGAGACATCATAGGCATTGTGTTCGCACGCGTAGGTTCGAATCCTGCCGTTGTCGATTCTTTTTGCTTAATCCTCTTATCAGGTAGGCTTTAAATAACCTTGTCTTTTGTTCTTGTATTTTTTCTTAAATCCATTCCTGCGATTTCGAATTTGGTTTGTATGTTCCGCCTTGCTCTGCACATTACGAAACTGAGCCTTCCTGCTGTAGCACTTTACTTAGCCTCTCCCTCGATGCTCTCCCTTTCTTTACCTTGTAATCATTCAATTGTGAATGACATCAACAGCCTCACGGCGATACGAAACTGCATTTGTTATTTAGTGCAGAAAACTTTTTGGTAGAATTCATCGACAAATGTGCAACTTTGCGAATTTGCATTCGTTCTATAAATTCTTTCCAATGCTTTCCCTCGAGTGGTAAGAATATAACGTCTATCCTGAAAACTTGAATACCTCATCCTCCTTCCACCAGCCTCTATCGTATAACCAAAGACTCAGTCCCTCTACAGTTCCCTTGCTGTTCGCATGCCCCTCTTTTAGATAAGCCAAGCATTTGTGAACCTCCTCCTTATCATCCTGCTTGTTCATGATGGTGTAGTGACCTCTCCACTTCTCTCGCCTGTCCTGGTCACTGAGAAAAGGTTCCCATTTGTTTCTCAGCTCGCTCCTTATGCCGGCCGCTTTGTTCTGAAAGTTATCTGTGTTATAGACGTTGATTCCGACTCCCTTGCCCATCTCAAAAACTCCATTGACACCAACTGCGATAGTGAACCTTTCCGTACGTTCTGCGACAGCTGCAATGTCTTGCTTCAACTCAGCTAGCTTAGAGCCAGGGAGGGCATGGAAAAGTGTAACGTGAGCATCCACTTTGAGGATGCGCGATGGAAACCACTGTTTTCGCAGTGCCGTCATAGTCTGGTGGTGACCCTTATCTGTGAAGAGTGTAAGGATGTAGAGTGGTTCGTCCTCGCTCGACGACTTTGGAATATGAGCTTCGCGACGCTGATATTGAAGATCGCTTGACTGATGTATTTCCGCGTTTCTCGTCTGTGATAGCGGGCCTCGCTGTGCAATGGGATGCGTTGAAGGAACTGTCGTTACTGTCATCGTGGCTGATCTGAGGGATGTGAAGGAGTGAAGACTTCTGAAAGATCTCATATCTTTTGTGTGAAGTCAAAGTTTCTCATATTCCAAAGACTTCTTATAAACAACCAAGACAAGAAAAGTTGGCCGAAGTTGTTGACGTCAACGACCCGGTGTCGAATACTAGCGCGTCATTTGGCCGTGTTTGGACAACTAGAAAAAATCTCCAAAACATGGCTGCTTTTCTAGACTTTTTTTCGTCGACTACCTTTAATTCACGCGCGGTTAGTGGTGGTCTCTGTTGAAGGCCATCGCATATCACTTCCGTCGTCGCCGCGGTATTCAGAAAAGCATCATCCTGGCAGCAAGTGTCTAAAGGGAGGCTCATGAAACGATATAGGAGCTTGGCAAGAGATCAGTCAAATCCTAGTATTTCCCCATTTTTCTGTCGAACAATCTTATCACTGAGGGTTTTGCCTTGAAGAGCATTCCGGCATCCGAACCCCAGGATATTTGGTCGACGCTGCAAAATGCAACGTCAGCGAGGGCTTCAATGGGCTGAACTGATCCATTCACCAATCATACACTAAGCTGCTGATGGCTCCACGCGTGTAAGATCATAGTCTTGATAAGATCTGACTCCCAAATCAAGCTAGCTTTGCGCTGCATTTGTGGTAGTCAGCGTATGTTGACCGCGGAGCGGGTCTGAAACAACTGCAGCTGCATCCCGCATGCACAAAGGGTCGGATTTGAGGTAAGTCCATTTAAAACAAGACGGACTTTAGATCTTACGATCGTTTGTGCGAGTAGTATGGTATCCACTGACTGTTGTAACCTGATATAAGATGCGCCACGTCTTGCACCATCCAAGACTTTACTCATCCTTTCTTAGACACCTTTAACATGCCTCAACTCATCTGGCTAATAACAGCAACTACCTCAGGCCTTGGTGCCGCTGTGGTGCATAGCCTCGTCAAGAGAGGAGACCGAGTCGTCGCTACAGGCCGTGGAGCGACTCAGCGTCTCAGACATCTCCAATCAGAAAACGTCTTCCTTCTTGATCTTGATGTCACAGCACCTCGCGTCGAGATTGCCGAGCAAATTAAGAAAGCTTGGGATGTGTGGGGACGTATTGATGTTCTCTTGAACAATGCTGGTGTTTCAGCACCTAAAAGCATCGAGGAAGCTGAGTAAGTTATTGAGTCTGTGTAAAACTGGACGCGCTGACTCTATTGCTGGTAGCGACGACTTTGTCCGCAATATTTTCGACGTCAACCTCTTTGGAACACTGCACGTCACTCAATCGATTCTGCCCTACTTTAGAAAACAAAATAGTGGCACCGCTGCATTTATCGGTGCTGGTGTTGGTTGGGGGCCCCTTCCCTTCCTGTCCCATTATGCGGCTTCAAAGGCTGCCCTCGGTGCCTTTGTCGAAGGCTTAGCCAAAGAAGTGAGACGTTTCAACATCCGTTGCATAATATTCGAGCCAGGTGGTTTCCCATCTCAGCTCGGCCAACCAAGAGAAGGATCTGTTGAGGGGTTTGGAAAGTACAAGCCGGCCATCGATGCATACAACCCTGGTTTCGAAGAGATGATGGACGTCTTTGCCAACGACATTGCACCAAATGTTCCAGGGGATATCAACAAGCTGTCAGAGCGTATTGTGGACTGTGTTAAAGTTGAAGGGATAAGTACCGGAAGGCCTGAGCCAGTGAGAGTTATTCTAGGAAGCGATGCATTACGTCTGATAGAGCAGAAGTGCAAAGAGCAACTAGAACTTGCCACTAGCTGGGAGGACGTTAGTCTAAGTACGGATCGGGATGGTCATGATCATGTGGCAAGTAAAGGGATGCTGCGCTATTCATCTATTCTTTGAGCATTTTGTCATTGAAGCCTTTCTCCCATCATAGACTGACGCTCTATCGCCCTTGTGGCCACTCACGTCGTATATTTCATGCCTCCAGTATCTATTGTGATGCATTATTCCCAACTTTATACAGACTTCGACATCATACTAGCCGTAATTAAATAATATCCTTCGATTGCATCCATGAACGCAATATTCGAGCTCTGCACAACCGAAGGTCTTTTTTCATCGGGCTGCAAGCATTCGGCTAGAACAGTCGCATTCCCTATCCCCATTTCGTTCCCTATCCATCTCAAAGCATTGACGAGATATCGTCTTGTCGATGCATCCACAATCGTGCATCTGCCCATACTATACAAATGATGCAACAGTAAAAGCCCGCCACTTAAATGATTGATTTGCAAGGCAGGTGTTCCCGTGTTTACATGTTTGATATAGTCCTCAACATTACTCGAAAGATAATATGGGACGGAAGCCTTGAGGCCGGCAACCAGGTCACCAACTTTGCTGACATAATGCGGAATAAGATCGTGCTGCCCAAGTGCATTAGAGACGTGAAACATTTGGTCGAGCCAAACTAAGTACATTGACCGCCAAGAGTTCCAGGCTGTTGCAACATACACTGCGGAGTAAGCATGCTAACGCAGTAAAGAGAGGGGCCATGGTTCAGCTTACAGTCGAAGTATTTCTCTACAGGCCCAGAGCATACCCACGGGATTTCTTTTGTTGCGGCCGAATCCTGCGGAACGTATCCAACAAGCTCCGGGCTCCATTCTCGTGGCTGATCATCAGCCCAAAGCGCAACTTCGTCGCGGAACCCTATCAAGTCCTGGTAAAGTTTCAAGAGCGCGTTCCTAGATGGAGCAGGGTTCGCTAAGACTTGCTCAGAACGTACTGTGAGGGGAGCCAATCGGACCATTATCTGGTCTAGGGAACGCTGGGGGTTATCGTCAAGTGGAGGACATAAAATCCCAGCTCCCTGTGTGTGAGTCTAAAACATCTCCATGTCAGTTGAAAGTATGTATATCGAAAATGTCATACTCACAATGGCCCCTTTGCTAACGAGCCATGTTCCAGGAAGATGGACACCGATCTTGGATGTTGTTGGTGATGAGGAGATGCCTCTTTGAAGAATCGAAACGAGCCCTTGAACGTGTACACGGTGCCTTGTAGGCGAGGCACTGTTGCATGCCATCAGCTGGAACATGTTAGACTAACAAATAAACCAGTATCAGTCCGTTGCAGGCTGACCTCATAGATGCCCAGAAGGACGGCGGTAAAGAACTGTTCGGCTGATAGATTCTCCGATGGCGACGACAGAGATGTCACATATTCTACAAGGAGCTGGCCATATTGCTTACGGACCATGCTAAAAAGCGAGTCTCTCCGATGGCGATTGGCCAGGGATGCAAGAACGACGACCTTAGCAGCAGAGACAAGAGTAGAGTTGGGAGAAGAGGCAGCAAAAGTGTTGTGCATGCCATCGAGAAAACCCCGGGAATGGTTCTGATCAAGGGATCGGACTACCAACTCATCCAGAAAGATATCAACGGCAGTAGCCTCGAGCATATAATCTGCATTAGGTAGCCATCTCGCGAGAGCTGGAGTCACGGGCGCGTTTGTTGGTGAGTAATGGCGAAACAACAGTGAAGAATCATCTCTATAACCAGGGCATTGACGTCGAGACCTGACACAACGAAGACAAGCCTCAAAGAACCCACAGTTAGCCTCAAGGTTCGGGGACTTGATTCTAGCGCTAGCTAGGCATTTACGGTTCTTACTGGACGAGTCTCGTCGCACTGCAAAGAATTGATTACATTAGTAATTATACCAAGTACATTCAATGAAATGAGAAATCGTACCTTCTTCCGGCGCTTTTTGCAGGTGTCGCATGCTCTAGAGACGCCAAAATTAACCATTATGAGGGAAATGGTAAATTGCACCTTTGTTTGCAGAACGTTCAAAAGGAACGATCGGCGGGATTTGGAAGATATGACAAAGCAGAGTTCATGGCAAAAAACGGCTGCCAAAGAGGCACGTGACTGACAATGCGCCTTCAAGGCCATTAATTTGATGGCAAGTAATAATGCCTTCTTTGTACTTCAGGCAGCATGAGTAACGATTGGATTTGAGACAAATACCAGTTACTTACAAAACGCGTATAAGTCCCCTTGCACTAGCAATACGAATCCTCTACCGAACTTGTTGAAGATGTGTGTTTAGAAGATTGCTCCAAGAATGGCCGAAAGTATGAATAATTCCGGCCATTTTCCAGAGATCCATAGACCGCCTTGACACCGTGTCTCATATCTAAAATCGGGCGAATGGTTTAGTGGTATAATACTCCCTTAGCATAATTCATCCGGATAATCTGGGAGTGGTCCAGGGTTCGATTCCCTGTTCGTCCATCGTAGGCGGTTTAATCCCGCCATTATACCTTCCTTTTTGCATTTCTTTTTGCATATCTCATGGTGTTTGTTTTGCGTCACTCCAAGGTATAAAAAGCCTCTGTCGTCAGATATGTATCCATGAGACTGTAACAAATTATAGGGACACGTTCTCCGATTGGTAAAAGATTTTCTGCCGCACTATTAACAACAGAACACTTTCAACAAACTCTTCTTACGAAACTGCAGACTCTCTTCCCAGCTTTAACACCTACAGTTATAAATCCAAAGTAAATTAATCCCTGCGAGGAGTGGAGGAGGTAGGATAGACCCCCCCATACCAAGACGCTGATTGTGCTATATGTCTTCTAAAAAGAAATGTGTTCTTTTAAAAAGCTTAACTTTCTAGTGCTTGATCCTTCTTTCTTTACATAGTCTTCTAAAAAGTAGCCTGGTAGTCTATAGGTCAGCGGTTCAGCTTCTGGAATTGATGATGCAGACCACTGCTATTATGCACTTTGTCTTTCTTAAGTTCGGCCTTTGAACCATGCTCTGACCTTTCATTACCCTTGACTAGTCTCGAGAAGCTATCATAACCATTGGTTTTAAGAAAAGTATTTAATGGAAAACAAGAGTCAGTCAGACTTGTTAGCCATTACCAGAAGCTCAGGAAGAACAAGATTTCAGAAACAAGAATATAAATGATAATTGTCTAATCTTTCCAGCAACTGCAGGGTTATAGCGTATCTCAATCTAAGTTATTGCCCAAGCTCCCGGGCCATTTGCTGAGCGCGGGCCGGGGTGACTTGGTGCCTCTAGCATCATACGGTCTTTGGGGCTACAGACCGACAACCTAATGTGGCATCAGTTATGGGCTATGTCTTCGTCGTCATCGGCTTTAATCTTCATAATCAACAGGAATAGCAGAGGGATATATACTGAAACCATCTGAATAACCTATGACTATCTCTAAACAGATGTTGACCCTGAGGTTAAATGCCATATGGCTCTCAGGAATACATGTTAATCACGTCAAAAGACTGTCTTGACCACTATATTGAGAACAGGATGCGTATCCTTTCCAGTAGCAACATAAAACACTCGTGCCTAAGCAGTTAAAACCCCCGTGCTAGCTTTCGTAATCCATATAGCATAGCCTACAAGTCTCGGAAGAAATTACATGATTACCAAGTGATAAAATACAATCGTTCCACATCACTTGCTTACTTGCTGTATTCGGCGACCAAGCTGTACGGAAGACTGAGGTGTAATTCTGGATCTGGAACTGACCGAAGAGTTCATCATGGCTATGCAGTAAACTAGTCCTTGGCATTGCTGACACCAACCTGCCTACTTGCTACCTGCATTATCTTTTGATGCATGTACTTAGACTTGCAGACCGTCAAAGGTCATATGACCGACAACTGATACACCTGTGTAGCTGAAAACGCCACTTCGCAGGGACCACAAATTCGTTATCAAGAGTGGTGAAGATCTTTAAGCTTATAATGCCAAGGAAAAGCCTCGTAACGTGGCCCTTCCCTGTTTTTCCCACTCCGTAAGCGTAATTTCCTTGAGCTTAGCCGCCATGTACGATGACTGGTAGGTTAGTCCGAGTCTCCGAGGATCCGCGGCCAGGTCAAGGTGTCTGATGCTGTGCCTTGCAGACACAGAAATCGCGACGCGTCCATTTTACGTGCCCAGGTGCCCTGGCAGGGATAGCCCAATAGGAAAATGCAGCCAAGGCTTTGGCTGTTCTCTGAACGGCTGATGCTCTGTAAGACGAAACGTTTGCTATAACTGATTGGTGGTGTTGAATACATGTTGGGACACGTCAGAGGCTTTGATCTATTGAGGATGATCACGCAGGTTTTGATAAGGCTAATGCAGGGTACTGTACGCTGAGATATTGGTATGCAGGGCTAGCAGCAGTGCGATGCGCACCAAAAGACGATCTTCCACATCTTCCTTTTTTTATGACCAAGGGCTAAAGATCATCGTGGTCGGCAAGCTGCGTTGCGGTTAGAACTATCCGCGACGATGTTGTGGTAAAGTGAGTATAGCAGCTGAGAGAGAAAGTTTTACAAACTATTGGCAATAGAGCCAACAGAATGATCGACCAAATGACCCAATAAAGGCAAACGAAATTGGAGATCAGTTTTTTTGCCTTCACCTTCTTTTGTAATTGAAATGTGAGGAATGGGGGCATTCTGCTCTAGAACAGCCTTGGCTGAACCCAACTTTGTATAGATGGATGGTATGATGGATCCTGGATGGGCTGGGACTGCACAACCAACAGTACTCCACTGAAGAAACCATTGACAGTAAGAAATGCGCTATTGACCGCTGGATAGCTCTAATTGGCTAAACCGAATTCTGGGCTGGCTGGACCAGACTCGCTTCGCTTCAATTCAATTCGAGACTCTCATTCTCAACGGCGACAGCGGAAGCAAGAAGACAGTGACAGGCAGAACATGGGCTGTAAGCTGACCATAGCGCAGGACAAGGCTCCGAGATGGAACGAAGCCATTGTGTTGGTAATAGTGTGCCAAGATAGTAGTACAACGTTATAAGCGAAGCGACCGGGATCGACAGGAAGGACGGGTAAAGAGTGTTGGATATGAGTGGAACAACCAGACCATTTAAATGATCAGAGTCGCTAATTAAACTCTACACGATGAGACAAAGGCGCCGCCGATCGAGTTCAGGTGAGTTTGAGATGGCGATAGATACGAGAGAAAAGTAAATGAGGGGACCTTGTTTTACGAGGCTGTAATGTTCCTGTCCCTGGATAAGGAATGTGCTCTTGAGCGAATCGAGTTTAGGCCCAGATCTGAGAAAAATACAGGGGTAAATGCCATCAATTTAGCGCGCAACAGTTGAAATTCCGGGTCCCGTGGATGCCCCCCCTGATCCATTTCTCACTGTAACTTACCAGGGCCGAGATCCTGAACGTCTCCATCATTGTTTCTTGCCTCTCTTTTTCCCATAGAGCAAGCACACAGATCAGCATTCATTCTTTTCTCACCCCTGGTAGACCCCAAGTCGGCCCTTGCCTATAATAGCCGAGGGTCTAGACTCGTTGACGCACACACACAACCAACAATGAGTAGTAGTAGCTCGCCTTTTCAGGCCCTGATACGAAGACTGCGAGGTAGCCAATTTACCAGGTCCGACCTCGATTTAGAAGCTCAGACACACAGACCTTCATCCGTTTGGGTGCACCCTTTCAAGCTTCTTGGCCATTGTAAGTTAGAGTGCTCTTCTACTTTTTTGTCAATGCCCCAATAGTCTTATCGATAGTCTGTGGTACTGGACGTAAGAGGGATAAAGGATGTGATGATGTACGTATAGTCTTGCGCAGTGCATCCATCCTCCCTTGTCGTAGACACATTGCCATGCATTATCTGACTACCCAAGTCGCGGTATTCTACTTCAATATGGTATAGCTTCCTATTCCTTCTGGGACCGGCGCAGCACCGCAGAAGAGCTCTCGGTCAGAAATGCAGACCCCTATGCCCAACGTTCTAGACCACCCCAGCTTAATACCCTTTCTGGCCCAAATTACAATATCTCCTCTCCCCTTGAAATACGAGCTTCTTGCGACCAAAAAAGTATAAGCTGCTTCTTTTATGCTTATTGCTCGGCGCGTGTTCCTGCAAGCCATGTCTCTTTAACAAGCTTCCCATAAGCCATTGTTCTCTGTACCTTGAACTTTACTTTGTTGGGGGCATTTATCAAGGGCCACCCAACCCAAATCCATTCATTCACTCATTCACTCCGATACCTTCTTTATCTTCTACCCTCTCCCCTTGCTTCCGATTAGAGTAGCCAGCTCGTATTCCTCCCGTTAACCAACCATGGCAGCTCTATTCCGGAACCGGCTCCTCCTCCTGATCGGCACCATATGGATGGCGTCGTATCTGATGCTGAATGCTACTGCCGCACCGCATGAGAGAGCGGATGTGCCTGGCCAGTATGACGTGGTCATCTATGGAAACACAGTCGCCGCCGTGGCAGCAGCTGTCCAGACAAAGCGGATGAAGAAAACAGTGGCGATTGTCTTTCCCGGCAGCACGCTGGGTGGCCTCACAACATCTGGCCTTGGATGGACAGACTCCAAGAACGGGAACGCCATTGGTGGTATCGCGAGAGAGTTTTACGGAAAGGTTTACTCCTACTACCAAAAGAGCAGCTCCTGGAATCAGGAGACACGGTCGGGTTACTTGGGTCGAAAAATTGGCGCTCAGCCTGGCCCTGCTATCGATGAGAGCAAGAAGGTTCAGTGGACCTTTGAGCCAAAGGTGGCTGAGTATATTCTCGAAAAGTGGATGAAGGATGGCAAGATTCCCCTCTTCCGCAACCGAGCTATCGACAGGTCTGAGGGCAGCGTGGTCAAGAAGAATGGCCAGATTGCTTCTTTCAAGACACTCAATGGAGATCTCTTCCAGGGCAAGATGTTCATCGATGCCAGCTACGAAGGTGACCTCATGGAGGCAGCAGGCATCTCGTGGCGTACAGGCCGTGAGAGCACTGGTGACTACAGCGAATCAGTGGCTGGCTTCCGCCTCGGTGCCCTTGAGCAACTCTCCAAGGTCGACCCCTACAAGAAGAAGGGGGACCCAAGCAGTGGTCTTATTGAAGGTGTCGGCCGAGTCATCAAAGACGCCGATGCCCTCCAAGGCCAGGGTGATGACTTCCGTCTCCAGTCGTACAACTTCCGCATGAGTCTTACCAAGCAGACCGGCAACAGAATCCCTTTCACTAAGCCTGCCGACTACCGCGAGACCCAATATGAATTGCTCCTGCGATACTTCGAGTCGGGTTACACAGGAACTCCCTTCACCAGCCAGCTCATGCCCAACATCAAGACCGACTCCAATGCCCAGAGCCATGTCAGCACTGATCTCATTGGTGAGAGCTTTGAAGACGACGGCAACTACGCTACATGGTCTTATCAGAGACGTCGACAGGTTTATGAACAACACAAGTCTTACACCCAAGGTTTCTTCTGGACTTTAGCCAACCATCCTCGTGTCCCTAGTGCCCTGCGCGCTCGGGTCAACGAATGGGGATACGCCAAGGACGAGTGGGTGAAGAACAACAACTGGCCCTACGAGATCTACATTCGAGAAGGTCGTCGTATGAATGGTGGTTATACCATGCGCCAAAGCGACATCCAATCTCCCCCCGCACGTCCAAACAACAGCATCGGCAAGGGTGCCTACTCCCTCGATGTACACCAAGTCGAGCGCGTTGTCGTCGATGGAAAGCTGCGCGACGAGGGCAAAGTGCACATCGCCACACCAGGCCCCTTCAACATTCCCTACCAGACTATCTGCCCCAAGTCGGAGGATGCATCAAACTTCCTTAACCCCGTTACCATGAGTGCTACTCATATTGCTTACTCTGCTATCCGCATGGAGCCTACGTATATGGTTCTTGGACAGAGCGCTGCTACTGCGGCGTGTCTTGCTATTGACCAGGGCGTCAGTGTTCAGGACGTGGATCTCCCCACGTTGATTGCCAGACTGAAGGCCGACAAGCAAGTGCTATAGAGGATCGTTTTTGCATAGTTTATGATACCACAGCCATTTAATCCATTTTTTGAAACTTCTATTGTGACAAATATTGATTATCAAACGCCATGTGATGTCCAGTTCGAGTTTCCTTTCTCAACTGAAAATATGTTTCTGATATGTTGAGCGCCACCCCCTTTATCCTACTAAACTTTATACGGCGCCGCTGACGGCGATGCAGCTCGTTAGCTTGTCACTCATTCAAGTCCCGTGGTACTAATTCCGCATCACAAACACCGATCAGCTGTCACTGGGAGTGCAAATGGACAGACGCCCCTCAGCGTGGCTTGAAGATCGAAATTAACGCTCGACCTTGGCACGTTACAAGTCCGAGACTAGAACCACTAACAACGTACAGTACCTCACTATCTTTAGAAGATGCCAGAATTGCGGAGTATGATAACATATGAAAAGTACATACTAAACAAAGATTGTTGATCTGTTTTCAGTAAATAACAAGTGAATATTGCTAGAACACCAGCGAAAGATTGAAGGGAATGAGCAAATCAGCCCCGGCATCACAGTTTGACTCTTGATTAAATAAGTAAAATTTACTCAGCACTCCTTTCCTTCAGCACGAGGGTAGTACCGGACCATCAATTCTGGCTTCTGCCAAGTAGTATAAAATCGAACTTCGGAGTTCCAATCGACCTCCGAGTTCACCAGCTCCCAATCAAAAGTGTATACTAGCGAAGCGAGCGTGACTCTAGCTTCGAGGTAGGCGAGGTTAATACCCAGGCAACCTCGGGAACCAAGTGAGAACGGGCGACTAGCTTCTTTTCGATCCCCGAAGCCTTCTCCGATCCATCGCTCAGGAAGGAATTCATTTGGGCGACTGAAGTTGCGCTCATCATGGGCGGTTGCCCAGGCGTCAACGGAAACAACTGTACCAGCAGGTACGTAGTTTCCATCAACCATAGCACCAATACAGACTCGTGGGAGACCAAATGGAACAGGCGGGAATATACGTAGACATTCTTCGATGACTGCGTTGAGGTACTCGAGATTGCCAGTCGAGTCTCCCGTGATTTCATCTCGTGAGGCGAACCTAGGCCGTATTTCATCCTGGAGCGTGGCCATCTTGTCAGGATTCCTGCACAGATGTAAAGTTGCCGTTGCCAGCAGGTTTGTCATCGTCTCTGACCCGGCCAAGGTCAAAACTTTGGCCTGCTCTCTCAGGTGGATACGATCGAGGCTTCCGCTTCCCTTGCGAAGAATATGGGCGAAGAAGTCCTCGCGATCTGAAGAGTTACCCATTCCAATCCTTCTGTCTACCTTTTCCATCGTCATTTTATCGTGGAGTTCCAAGTTATCCTTGAATGACTTTGGGATGATGCGGGTGAAGAAGGACAAAGAAATGTCAAGACGATTGAGAAGAGGGAGAAAGGTAGATTGGTAGATAAAGCCTAGGAGAAGGGAGACCCAGATACTAGATTCCCAATTCGAAGTGGAATTGAAAGATTCACCAAAAGTCAAGTCACCTTGGAACTAGTCAACGTGTGCATCGGAAATTCTGAAGCATTTGGCTTACCGATGATGTCAAATGCCAGCCAATTGAAAACATCGCACATGTTCACTCCGCCTGTCGAGGGACCAGCATTCTGGCCGAGCCGCTCCACGAACAGCTTCACATGAGATTGAACAGACTCCTCATTATCTCTCAGAGCCTTGGCACTAAAAGCATGGGAGAGTGCCTTTCGCTGCAGGCGATGATCATGAGGATCTTGGGCGAAAACAATGCTAGGTCGCGATATCGATGGATCGGAGGCATACATGTATGCACTTTTGGGAAACAAAGATTTATCCTTGGAAGTATGGTTGTAGATGTCTTTAAACGCGGTGGCAGACCGGAAACTGAGCTCGTTGGTAGAGATGCGGACGACATCACCGTACTTGCGATGGAGTTCTTCCATGTGGTGGACGTAGGTGCCACTGCACCATGCGCGGATGAACCATAACTGTTGGGGTAACATAAGTATTGAGAAGGGTAATTATTGGATGTTATAATGACGGATACCTGAGTGCATGCAGCCAGTTTAGGGCCTGGAAACTTGGATAAGGGATGAAAGTATAGTCTGTAGGTAATTATGTAGACAATCCATAGTACCGTCTGGTTCACCATATATCAGTACGGGAGTACAACAACCAGGGTCGTAACCAGACTGACTCACAGACACAGAAACAAGGAGTAGTCCTTGAAGGATGGTACTGGCCATGGTGGATAGAGGTATTTCGAGAAGAAGCGCATAAGTGACCGCAGGTGACAATTACAAAGAGTAAATCTGAGCCATGTTGAAAAGAAATATCGCCTTCTTGTATTCGATGTACTTATATCAGATCTCGAATTCCTACTGTGGCGTATTCATCGTCACATTTGTAGCCAGTAGTTGTGTGATTACTATGCATATAGGATGCAAACATGCATGGTATAGGTGTGATCTCTCGAGCCAAAACGGCTGAGATATCTCACAGCCGCCAATCAATAGTTCCAACTATAGCTCAGAACGTGGGAATAGAGATGCTTCTGGGACTAGGTAAGACCAGATCCCCCACACATAACTTCCATGGCACTCGTCATGTGGAGTCCACTTCTCTCGCCAATTCCTCAAGCTGTTGTGTAAACTGGGTCTCACGATGCCTCGGACACAAGATGATAGTCGCAAGGAAACTATTTGCCTTAGGTTGTGTTGCTTTGAGAAATACCTTCCATGTGGGGATTTCCTGCAAAATTCCATCACATTGATGGTTCTGGTCATTTGTACCAGTGATTGCCACGACTAGGTGGGAGATTTCGTATCATATGCAGGCAGGTAAGCTGGCTGTAGATTATTGAACAATGTCATAGCAAACATGTATGTCTTGCTCATCTCGGAAAGGAAGGTCCATATCCTTGACGGTGGAAAGCCGAAACATAATACTTGGTCAGCGGCAATTGCCTTTTCAGTCCGTTTCATGGGTGCTGAAAAGCTGCAATATCCACCAACATAACTTGGCACATGACGAATCATATCCCCCACTCGACCGGAACAAGTCCAGACGAAGAGTCTCGACTCAGCCTGCTTTTCCCCTGGTCCGTTTTGTATATGCAAGAGTGCCAAAATGACGTATCATGTCGAATCATATACCTATTCGCTTGGTGATAGGCAGTCTTATTGGCTTATGCTCCGTGATCCTTTTCGCAACGGAGGAAAAAGTCCTCCGAAATGGAGGGATAAACCCGATGCAGGATAAATTCCTCCAAGGGTATTAGTAGCAAGCAAAGTAGGATGATTGATACAGATTAGCTACGTGAGGTTACATCTCGCAGCACCTATTGGCAAACCTACATTGAATTGTTACTCAGACAGGCTACCCTTGCAGCCTTATCGCTTAAGGTAATGAATGGTCTAGCTGGTCAGTATCCGGTGGGGGTGTTGGGTTGTTGGATCGCGGAAGTCATTTTCCGTTCCGTCTACCGTTTGAAGAACATGGCACTACTGTAACCGCCCATTTCAGATTGAGGCCGTCTTGTGCAACTCGAGGCATATGCTTGGGGCATAGGCACTGACGATCTGGATGCCCACAAGTTTATCTTGTTAAGTAATAGCATGGATCTGGTCCACATGAGTCTTCAGCATCTGCAACAGACCCTTGATATCTCGCATGCATGTCTCAATGACCTATACGCCCGTCCATGGTAACTGGGCCATCCTGTAGTTACCAGAACGCTTTGTTGGTGGGCAGAGGCGGATACTGATAATCATCCCTGCCAAGGACTCTAATGACCAAAGACTCGACCAACATGAATTGATGTTTCCAAGGAATGTCTCGGTATGTATCAATCCCGGCCAATACTATGGCTGGTATGCCGAAAGTGAAGCTCGCCAGTGAGGCATCTAGCTCTCGGCTGCTCATTAGTAATATTGTTGATATCATTTGATCGATCACGGCATCCGGTTTAAGACTCATGATGCAGTGGCCTACCACAGACTTTCCAGTTAAGTTCTAGGTGAGAATTGATCTATCAATATAATTCCAAACGAGAGTATCGTGGCGAAGGAAAAGGGCATTGAAGTGTTGCGCTGTTTGTGATAAAAGCTTCCTTGCAGGGTTAGGGCATTGTTAGCTCAGAAATAGTGCTATATGACGTTTCTCATATTATAGCCGATGGGTCACTAACAAAGCGCTAGCAGCCTCGTCAGCTCTCTGTAGATCTTTCGCTGAACTCCTCGGCCCACGGATCTGATCTCTTGCGCAACCGGTAGCCAGAAAGCAATCCATTAGCAAAGAGCTTTACCCCCCAATCGGCATACGACCTTATACAACCCTGCTTTTCATTCAATATCAACAACACCATTCTTCAAGCGATTGTCTACAGCCACATAGAACAAATGCCTCAAACTGCCCATTCACCAGACTCACACGCACCGGATCCACCGATTATTCATGGAGTAAACACCCGTCCAAAGCTTCAATGCGATCACTGGCACTCGGAATTGGATATCATTGCGATTCGACACAAATGCTGCACGGAATATTACGCCTGCATCAGTTGCCATGATAATTTGGCAGGGCATGTTTCAGAGGTCTGGCCCAAGTCGGAACGTCAAGAGCTGGCAGTTTTATGCGGTAGTTGCCGTCGGGAACTTTCTATCACTGAGTATCTAGAGAGTAACAACCAGTGTCCGGGTTGCAGCGCTAGATTCAACCCTGGATGCAGCAGGCATTATACATTGTATTTCGAGATGTAGATTCGCCATATAATTGAACTTTGCTCATAAATAACTACGCATACTGCAATAAAACCCCATACAACGCAACAACGAATAAATACAACTAAAATAAGAAGTTAAGTGCGTCTAGTATGTGACTTCCCAACTCAATCTGATTCTTCAGAGTTGTGGGCCATCAAAAGGCCACTACCCATATGGAAACGAGCCACGTCCTAATATCAGAGGGTGAAGAGGGCATCGTTTGTAGCAATCAGACTGAGGTTTCATTTGATATTTTCAAATTGTGACAACCTCGAGCACAATCCCTTAGTCAGCGGGTTTAGCTCAGTTGGGAGAGCGTCAGACTGAAGTCAAACTTCAATCAAACGATATCTGAAGGTCGTGTGTTCGATCCACACAAACCGCAAGCTTATCTTTTTGCCCTTCGCAAGACTGATTGGTCCTCTTTTTCTAGCATGGTCCATTCATAGAACAAGCACTTTTTTCTCCTTCTTGCAATCTGCACAAGCCTTTGCAGGATCTTCAGATCTAATGCCGAGTCAGCTAGCTGGGGCTGCTGTCTACTAACGAGCGCTAATCTTACAGCGGGTCGAAACCTGCTCACGCTTACTCTAAGATGGAGTCTGAGAATGATGCCATAAAGAAGAGTCCTGCCTTTCATCCATCAAAATTAGCGTAATTACAGTAAAAATCTCAGGTACAAATGCTGTCGTCATGCGGCACAGCTAGCCTTCCCGTAGCAGTCCCGTTAGATGCCGTCTACGGCTTAAACGTGAGGAGAGAGCAAGTGATAATGTCTTGTCGCAAAGGCTTGTTTGTGTAGAGGAGAATGTCGAAAGGCTTCCATCTTCAATGAGCGATACAATCTATGGAACATCCTGAGAACGATTGGTTCCATCTTGTCTTCTTGACCCAGATGAGGTGAGAAATATTCACTACTCGACAACTTTATCTCGCTCAAGTGGTCCAAGGCTGAGTGAGAAACCTGCCTCTGACCATCTCCCGAAATTGAATGTCCCCGCTGGGATCATCATCCCTCCCCTACCACCTCCACATCCCATTTATCTGATCGTCCGACGGTCCGCTCCGACATTCACAGCCAGGCGGCATAAAATGTCATCAAGGCCCACGATATGCTGCCATTTAGACAGACTATCATCCTTGGATTGTCCTTCGTCAACATGAAGATGCTCTATGACCGCTTTGCGCCACTCCTTCTCGGTGCGACGCAGCTCTTGTTCCCTCGCGTTTCGCTGGCTCAGGACGCGTCGACATTGAAATGGGTTCCTTGTGACTTGGATCTTCCTGATGAGTTGCTCAAACCTGGCGATTGCGCAACGATCGAAGTTCCTTTGGACTATACCAACCCAGACTCTGAGAAGACAGTTGAGCTTCAATTGCTCCGGTACAACGCTACTAAAGAACCTTTCAAGGGCAGTGTTTTCTGGAACCCAGGTGGTCCTGGAATCTCTGGCCTTGAGACGCTTGCGTATCTCGGACAAGACTTTCGCGAGTGAGTGTGCGTTTGCTCATTTCAAGTGACTGAAGCTAACATATGTTCAGCATCCTAGGTGGTCATCACAATATCATCTCATTTGACCCTCGGTACGTAAGTCGGACCACTTCACGAGCCAACTTCTAACATTACCAAGAGGCACAGGTAGGACCATTCCGTTTGCATGTGATGTGAACACCACAGCAACTGCAAAATCTCGTAGGAGCATCGATGCTCTTCCCAAGGCTGATCTCTGGGAATATGTCAAGAATGAAGCTTGGGAGTCCATGCAGCACGTCGCCGAGGCTTGTTACGAGGCCCAGCAAGAGAACGGCCGCTTCCTCAGCACTGCCTTTACTGCACGAGACATGATGAAGATGGTCGATGCACTCGGAGAAGATGGCAAGTTGAGATTTTGGGGCATCTCTTACGGCACTATCCTTGGACAAGTCGTTGCGTCCATGTTCCCCGATCGCATTGAGCGGCTTCTTCTTGACTCCAACTCACTTGCAGATGCATACTTTACTTCGACCGGTATTGGAGGTCCCAAGGACGCCGAGAAGTCCTTGGTGCATCTGTTCACCGAATGTGTCGAACTCGGTACTGATGTTTGCCGACTGGCCAACTATTCTGGAAGCAAGACTACAGTTGAAGACTTGCGCGACTCGACCGTCAATCTCTTCCAGAAGCTGAAAGACATGACTGATCTTCCAGAGGGCTTGTCGTCTGCCGATTACCCTTATGCCGGTAACTCGATTTTGAAGGAGTTGAAGAATGGCATCATGAACCTTCTCTCCAGCCCTTTCTCCTACTCGACCGTGGTGGAGCTTCTCTCGTACGCATTCGAAGGAGACTACAAGAAGGCTCTGAGCTTGTACAAAGAGGACGCATCGGAGTGGAACTTGGGCACGAACTCCTTCCAAGGTATTGCATGCTCCGAGTCTTCCTTCCGTGTCAAGACACCAGAGGATCTCTACTCTCTCTACCAAGCGCACCTTGCCGAGAGTAGCTTTGGTGATGCCATCGCCGCTGAATATATAGCCTGTGGTGCCTGGAAGTTCGATGCCGCAGAGGGCATTGACACAAACACTCTTCGAAACATCAACACGAGCTTCCCAGTCCTCGTTGTCAACAATGCATATGATCCTATCACTTCGCTCAGTCATGCATACCAGGTTTCTTCCCGGTTCAGAGATAGCCGAGTGTTGGTGAATGAGGGCGTTGGTGTAAGTCTTCCTTCTTATTATCTTCTTCAAGATCCAAGCTAATTTTATGTCTAATAGCATGGCGTGACGTCGCATTCATCCGACTGTCTTCTCAATGCTATCTCGTCCTATTTTATTGACGGCACTCTTCCCAAGGTTGGCGCGACGTGCAAGCCTGAAGAGGGAGCGTTTGAGTACGCTTTGTCGCGTTCGTGAGGAACCAAAGAGTTATCAATTTGTATATAGATCCGGCAAGCTAAATATATTCATCGAAAGAATGTCTTTTTATTCTGCAGACTCGTCTCATCATCGTTGGCAAGAGTCTAAAAGAACCAGCGTACTATGGAATGATGCAGTTCCCAGACCTTAAGTATAGGCCTAGGTTGCAACGAGTGGCCAGGAACTTTAGTGGGTACATAGCCACCAGAGGCCTGGAAGGCCCCCCAAGGCGCTCGGCAGCCACTGAAAAATCTTGCGTCCTGCCCATCCGACATCCAGGTTTGTGAAACCATAGGCGACTAGACAGGTGCAATCTTCGGGCTGGCAATACAATAAGAGTTTTTATCCACTAACGATATTTCGAACATCAAACCCTCCATTCTTTACACTACCAATTCACAGTTTAGAGTAGCTGCATCACCATTTTGACAAAGTTGCCGATGGGGTTTGAGAGCCTGAGAGAGGCGTTCTCTGGGACTGTCGACACAGAAGCACTGGGTGTCGCAGCGGCAGAATTTTCATTTACCACAGGCGCGATCTTGGAAGTGTTTTCAGCGCCGACGGTAGGTGTACTGACATCCTGGACTTCGGTCTCGGTCTCGGCCGCGGAGGTGGTGTAGGTGGTAGTGTCTGAGGCGCTGGCTGACACCGATGGTATTTCTACGTCCTGGGTTGTAGTACCAGAGCTAGCGAGGGATTCACGGGCTGTTAAAACAGGGGAAGCAGTACTTGAAGTGCCGTCATCCTCGTCTTCACCATTGTCGTGCTCTGGATCCAACTCAATTCCTGTGTTATATACGCTGTATACAATCGGGCTCATGCCTCCACAGGCCTCACGAGGGTATCCTGGGCAGCCGAAGTCGCACTGGCTATCGTCTACCAGTGAGGTTTTGGCCGGATAAGTATCGGAACAGTAGCACTTGGGTCCAAAAAGGATTGCGACACTCTTATCCTCTTTTATGCAGTGGCTCGAACATTGTCCAGTTGTCATGAAAGTGCTATCGTGGGCGGCAGTAACCTTGGACGGGAGAGTGCTGAAGCATCCTTGCGATGTTGCCTGATTGAGTCGGGCGTTTTCGGCAGGCGGTTGCGCATTGGACTTGCCGCTGACTTGAGCAGCGCCCAGGGCGATAAGGGTGAAAAGTCCAAATTTGGTAACCGCCATCTTAAAGTGATATTGTTATGGTGATTCGAGTTGTGGTCAACAGTGGTAAAGTAATATGCATTCAGAGGTGTCAAGATCTGGGCTTGTTTTATAAATCGTCCAGCAGTCAGCCTAGTGGGGGCAGTTAAATTAAAGCCTTGCGGTGCCAATCACGAAGGGCCCGCTGTTGATCGATCATCTTTCTCAAACGAAGGATTGGGCTGATGACTCTGCCAAGGCTGGCTGGGGTGGTATGAAGTTATGAACCTAGTGAACAACCTGACAGCCTAAATAGCATGGCCGGCTTGGTATGTGAAAGAGTGAAGCACTTGCCCTTTGATAGCTGGACTAGGCACCTATCAGTGGTCCTTTTGGTGCATCTTGTCGATGTTTACTGGAGTCTGGATGGACACTAGGAAATCTGTTCGCCACGGACCGGGCCAATCTCCCTATATTCCCGCTCGGTGAATTACCGCGCACAGACTAATTGACAGTGACGCTATAGAGAGATGCCAAGGGAGAAAACTTGCAAGCTAAAACAGTTGCGTCGAGCCGTTTATCCGACATTGAATCGTAAGTAGCCTTGAGATAGCGGGGAGTTTGTTGTATGCCAAGGGATGCTTAGGATTGGTAGTCCCAGAAGATTGCTGTAGGGTAATGTGTCAACAATGGAATTACTCCCGCCTGATAAAGTGTCAACACTAACATAAATTGGGCTTAATAGTGTAACTAAAAGTTCTGCAGGTGTTGTAAGTAAGCTCACTAGTATCTTTGCATCTATTTGTTTGTGGATGTTGGCCATGGGAAATGATCTGTCATTAATGAAGAAACTACCAGTAGGTCGGTGTAAAGACAAAGCGCATTATACTGCAATGTCAGAGCCTACAGTACATGATACGATCAACAGCATGTTTTCTTTATCGTCCTCATTGGCTAGCGGGTTTAGCTCAGTTGGGAGAGCGTCAGACTGAAGTCAAACTTTAGGAATTGTTATCTGAAGGTCGTGTGTTCGATCCACACAAACCGCAACCTTTCTTTTTGTTGTTACTTACTGGTTCCTTGCCGTCTGTCAGGTATAGATAGTTAGTCAATACCTCCAATATTCTCTCCTTTACTCTTTTTATACTAATAGCCAATTTGCCCAATTCTTTATAAGATGGAGGGCTGTCTATGTACCTATATATACTTGAAGATGTAAAAGACTATATAGTAAAACGTCTGTATAGGTATTGAAGTGTTCTGCCTTGACTCCTTCCTACCTAATAGAGTAATCCAAACACAGTTAGCTGGCCCAATAATGAATGAAGATGGGCTATTATTCCCTGCATAAGAAACGCATTTAGTTAATAGAATTAGTTAAATATAAGAACTTAATAGATCTGGGGTCACAAGAGTAAGAGTGCCAGCAGGGCATTTCTATCCCTCGTTGAAACGCTTATTCTAGGCTATAGTTAATTATTAAGCTTTTATTGCCGAGCCCTCGATTACAAAGCTTAACTAGGTTATTTGTGTAAGCATTGGGGTATATTGCTTTCCATCTGTGAATCTTAATATTAGAAAACTTACCCATGATGGACTGATAAGCTCTACTGTCAGGGCGTCTGATATTCGAAATTCGCCGGAATATGAAATCTCAACCTTGAGTATGAGTTTCAACTTGAAATAATCAGCGCTAGGGAGCATCAACGAAGACCTACAGACGGCTAAAGTTCAGGATCACAAATTTTATCAATCCAAAGACCCACGTAGTAAGATCCAGACCGTAGAGCGTGATGATTTACGTAGCAATTTGACTTTTGGCTGATCTATAAGAGCCCCCAATGGACTCGATCTTGGAAAGAATCTTCACCACAAAGCCCATTACACCAATCACCCTATTTGCCTTCAAGACCAATACCAAGCCCCCCTATTAACCAACCACACACAACACTTTCAAGATGAAGACGCCTACCATGGCTCAGAACGATTCATTTATACCTGGATACTATTTGATACTACAAATATTCTATATTAATTAAAATCACTATATTACTCAAGGCACACTCCACCAACTCTCATGGACATCCTTAAGGTCGACCTTGCCTGGCTCATGCAGATAAGGCGTCATGTCGGCATCCCGATCCTGCTCCTTCCGCGTCCACCCATTGCCAAAGTACCACTGGAAACGATTACCACCACCAGCCAAGTACTCATACTCGAAGTCTTCCCAGCGTGGTTCTCGGCGAACGATGGTCAAGTGAGTAGCACTCCCCGGCCACACGCCATGGATGCGTCCACCAGGTTGTCCGCCGTTGTACCAAGAGCTGCAGTTCTCCGACAGTGTAGTAGAGGCGAAGAAGGAGTCTGAATACTCCAAGAAGTCATCGGCGGCCTTCTTTGATGCTACGATGGACTTAATGCCCTCTCGGGATATCTTGCGCAGGATCTTGGCAAAGTATGCGACTTGCGTCTCGGCAGCATGGGGTACTGTCCCGGATGGTCCGGTGCCGTGCGGGCCTGCGAGGAAGAATAGGTTCGGGAATCCCGGGGTAGCCACTCCGAAGTAAGTGTAGGGGAAGCCGTGGCCTTTTTCTTTGCCCCAGACGTCGCCGATGGAGGCTCCGTTTGCGCGGATCTCGAAGGCAGGAATCATGTCGCGGTTTGCGCCAGTGGCGCAAAAGATAGCGTCGACATCACGCTGCACGCCATCAGTCGTCTCAATGCCGGTGGCGGTGAATCGTGCGATGGGCTTTGTGATATAGTCCACGTTGTCCTCGGCGATGGCTTCCAGATATCCAGGTCCTGGAGTCAGACGTCGGCAGTTGGGTGAGAAGTCCGGCACAATGACATCGAGGAGCTCGGGCTTCTTGGCGAGCCTCTTCTTCATGATGTCAATGAACTGAGCCTTGAGCTGCTTGCTCGTGTCGGAGTTGCGGATGAAGCCGTCGAAGCCGCGCCAGTACTTATCCTCGGTAGTCTTACGGAACTTCAGGTATGCTTCTGGATCTTCGAAGGTGGCCTTGAGATCCCCTGGAATCGGCTGTGGCTCAAGTGTGCGGTCATCGCCGGCCCAGGAATTGGCAATCCATGTTTTCCCTCGGACGTAGTGGTCGAGGTGCCCTGCGCTCTTCTGCACATTTGCAACAAGCTGTATACCACTGGCTCCGTTACCAATCACAGCAATTTTCTTGCCTTTCAGATCTGTCGATGGGTCCCAGTTCTGGGCGTGTCTGAGGAGCCCTTTGTACTTGGAGATGCCAGGGTAGTCTGGTAGTTTCCACGCATTGAACCGTCCAGTGGCAGTCAAGACAACGTCGGCTGTCTCTACTACAGTCGTGGTAGTCTGCTCTGACTGATCCCGCCTGTGCAGCGTCAACGTCCACTTCGATTCCTCGGAGTTCCAGTCAATGCTCTTGACGTGGTGTCCGAATTTAGCGTATTGATAGACGTTGTACTTCTTGGCCACGCCCTGCCAGTAGTCACGGATCTCTGCGCCGGGCGCAAACTCATCGGACCATTTTTCGTTGGGAGCAAATGTTGACTGGTAGACATGCGAGGGAATGTCGCAACGCACTCCTGGATATGTGTTTTCGAGCCATGTTCCTCCCTAAACGATGTTAATATGGTTTACACGATGGTAGAGAGCTGGGAGAGCCCTACAAAGTCATAGTTCTTGTCGTAGATTGCAAGTTGAATGCCGGGGACCTTTTCGGGTAGCAGAACCCCAGCAAGAATCCCTGACAGGCCACCACCAATGACAGCGACTCGCAATTGTCGCGGCTCATCAATGTATCTGTCGAGCAAAGGGAGCTTTGCTTGAGGATTGACATATGGTTGCGGCTCTGAGGGCTTCTGTAGCCCGACGGGCAAGCCATTCACTGCGCCCAAGCTGCTGTCACCGGCTGATTCGTACCGGGACTCGACTAAATCAGAAGCGTCGCCCATGGTGAATTGTCAAGGTATTCGATTGAGTTTTTCAACTTCGTCACTGTGTTTCCAATTGATATGAGCGATTTGCAGTGAAGTCAATAATGTAGCCAATCCAGGTATTAATCTAGACCAGGCCATGGATATCATGGCGTGCCCACCCCAGGCAATCACATCATGCCAATCAATCACAACACATCGTTGCAAAATGGCAATCTATGGCGTGCTTGGCCTAGATCATCAAGCCATGAAAATTGGCCGCCAATGAGTGTGCCACCTGCCGATCGAATATTTCTATAACTGGACATAATGGCTACCCGGTTCCTGGGATTCTTCAACCAGTAGGAACTTTCCGCTCTTGCTACACTTGATTTCACGAACAACACCATATTCAACATGGCGAACGAAAATGCATCTGGCCATGAGCCGGGCCAATACCCAGGTTTGTTTAGTTGAGCTGTCCACGGTTGTCAACATGAGCTCATCTATTGCAGTCAAGTGGTACCGGTCGACTTTCTACAATATGACCATTCTTGGTCTTTGCAACCTTGCTGCACCGGGCATCTGGACTGCAATGAACTCCTTAGGCGCCGGAGGAGCCCAAGAGCCATACCTGGTAAACACGGCCAACGCCCTGACCTTCTGCCTCATGGTCCTCAGTTGCTGGGGCGGCAGTGTCCTTGTCCACTACATTGGCATCAAGGGAGCTCTCATCTTTGGAACGTAAGTGCTCCATCTGTAGACCCGACAAGAATCTAGACTGACCACCACAGCCTTGGGTACGCCCCGTATGCTGCTGGGCTGTACACCAACAACCGCTTTGGTACCGAGTGGCTCGTCATCCTAGGAGCTGCACTCTGCGGCATCTCGGCCGGCGTCTTCTGGATGGCCGAAGCGGCAATCGCTATTGCGTATCCTGAGCCATGGAATAAAGGCAAAGCTCTCGGCTACTGGCTTACATACCGCCTGAGTGGCCAGATTATCGGTGGTGCCATTAATCTCGGTCTCAACGCTAATCGCAATGAGGCTGGCCAGGTCTCATATACTGTATTCCTTATTTTTATTGCCATCCAAGCTTCAGGACCGCTGTTTGCTCTGTTTCTGAGCCCACCCAACAAGGTTGAACGCACAGATGGGAAGAAGGTTGATCTGTCCATCGTCAACAACCCTTGGCTCGAGACCAAAAAGATAACTCGCCTCTTCTTTACGACCAAGTTTCTCCTCATCGTGCTCTACATCGGAGCAGTCGTCTTCTCCGAAGCGGTCTTCTTCACTTATCTATCTTGTACGTTGCCAATGCTGCCTCTTACAGAAACTTGCTGACAATCGTCTCCAGTATGGTTCACAGTACGAGCTCGAGCACTCGGCTCCTTTGTCTCTGGTATTGTCGCTGTCATCGGTGGCAATATTCTCGGGGTATGTCTTGACCTCTTCGTCAATACACACTGAATTTTGCTGACAGCTCAGGCCTGGCTCGACCGAACATCAGTTCCGCTGAAGCGCCGGACTAGAGGCGCATTCTGGGCTCTTGTGATCCTGCAGGGCGGATGGTGGACCTGGGCAACCATCCTCGTCACCCGCTTCAACATATCTCAGCCCACCTATGACTGGTCCAGTCCCGGCTTTGGTGCAGCGTTTGCTATATTCGTCTTCCTTACATTCGGCTTCCAGCTAAACTATCTCTTCCTGTAAGTCCACTCGGCACATCTGCGCCGTCGGAACTGACCGTCCATTTGCAGTTACTTCGTCGTTCAGAACTTGGCCTCTGACGAAGCAGAGATTGTGCGGTACGCTGCTCTGCTTCGTGGCACAGAGTCAGCATGGCAAGCGATCAGTTACGGCACCTCATCCATCCCCATCATGGCCCGTGTCGGAGGTGTCTACTTCAACCTTGTACTCTGGGCTGTGTCAATCCTCCCTGCTTGGACTGTTATCAAGCACTTTGGCAATGCTTCGCATGGTTCGGATGTTGATGGAACCAGCACCCCTTCGAGCGAGGATGTCAAGATCGAGGGCTCCACGACGGTCAAGTCCAGCAACGAGTAGGTCCGTGATGCTGCCTTGTAATTATCGACCTTCAAGTAGATAGCTGTCACTCCAAACTACTGCGAAGAGATAGAAGCCTACATTTCACGCCGCGTTGCGTGCACCTCATGATTCTTCATAGCCTCATCGCCCAGGCACCAATGTGCCATTGTAGACCTCTTGATCCCGACTGCATGGCGAGCTGACGTTCATGATAATCCCTTCAATGTTTTCTCGTGGACTGCGAGTCAATTTCGTAGCCATGGCCCTTCAGCGGTCGCTCTGATCGAAAATACCATGGTCTTCACACTCCTGAAACACCAGCAAGCTCAAGGACAATCTTCTCAAGAAGTTTCAGATTCTCTATGACACTGAGAGCTTTATCCATTCTATAGCTTTATAACCATCTTGCCTCCGCTGATCTCGCCTCTTCTCATTTTGTCAAGGCTGGCGTTGATGCTTGACAAGCCATCGCCAACGCCGGCGATCGTGGGATACGCAACAGCGCTGTTCTGGAGTAGCCTTCCAAGCCACGTTGTTAATGCCTTACCTACTTCCGGACTTTCATGGAAGAGCTTGATCGGGATCGTGTGCAGTGTGAGATCACTGCGCTGGATCTTCGGAGCCGAGCACAGAGCGACAATGTGAACATGCCGTGGCAGCAAGCTCTCACTAGTGTCAGACGTGCTGTCGTCAGGTCTCTGAGGCTCTGGGATGCTTGAAGTGTCGCAGAGGGCATCGATCAGGAAGGTCGTTGTCTCTTTGCCTCTCGTATCCAGTCCGAACCTCTTTCTGCCTCTCGTGCAGGACTGAATGATCTCAATAGCTCTCTGGGGATCATGACTGTCGATCACAAGATCTGGTTTGATGGAGTGCTCTTTATATAGCCTCGAGCCGTGCTTTGCTGCGTCAAGCACAACTGCGACCTTTAGCCCGGCGAGCTTTGCCAATTGGGCGCTGAGTATTGCTGATGTCGATGAGCCTGTAAAGATTTAGCTATTGCCATCGCTGGAACGCTTGCTGCGCTTACCTCCCCAGATAATGAACCAGTCTCCGGCCTCTGGGCGATCTTGCGATGGAATCTGCTGGGCAATCTCCTTGTGGATATCTTTAGGAAGAGAGTCAACGTTCAAGCCGTCCACGACTTGCCGCATATCCGGGCCGTTATCGACAACCGTGAAGTCTACACCGAGACAAATGCCGAGTGCAACTGCTGCCGTGACAAAGGCGACGCCGATAGTTGATCCTTGCTCGAATGACACATGACCAGGGAGCCGCACAATATTGTAGCTCTTGGCCACAACATGGTCTTGATAAGCGCCCTTGCGACTGTCGCGGTAGTCTGTCGAGATGGCAATCACCTGGCCTAATGTAAGTGTCTGTTTTATGGAGGGCTTGGTAGTGCCACCTACTCGGTCGCCTTTTGCCCAGCCAGAACGGTCATCTGCAGTCCGCACGAGGAGTCCACTAAGCTCTCTGCCCGCGACCTGCGGAAGCTCAGGTATGCCAAAACCGAAGTCTCTGGAGTACGTTCAGTTTCTGAAGGTTTGGTAGAATTTCCTGCATTGCTTACGGTCCTCTCCAGTCAATTGGGTTCAAGCCCACGGCTCTGTTTTCTATCAGAACCTCATCGCTCTGCAGATCCGCTGGCACAGGGTGATCCTCAACCAATTGATAAGGCTGGTGGGCGCCGTATAGAAGGACTGCTTTCTGTGTCGTCGGAACAATATAATCGTACTCGGCTTTCGCCGGAGCTGCCGGTGTACTCTGGCTCTTTGACCTCAAGAGAAGCGTTACAGCTTTCTGGCCACGATTCAACCACCAAGTAATCATATTGCGTCGTTTCTGGCTTTGCGTAGGTTCCTATGAGTGAATAATAGCGAGTAGGGCATTTAAAACGACATTAAGTGAATTATCGCGGCTTTGTTCCGAGACTTTGTTTTATTTTGATGATCGCTCCGAGACTACTGGGCTTTAGTGGACGTCGTAACCATGTCGCAATAACATTAAGAGCTTATGCAAGATACAAGTCAAATGGCGTGACGGCCCAAACTGGCGATGCTGCAGATTTCCATACATCACGCAATTCGCACCAGTGCAGATTCGTGGAATCGACACCAAAAGCGGGCCTGCGTCAATTGCCGGATCGTGAGGAATCCATGATTCGGCAATTGACGCAAGCCAAAAGACTGTATAATAAGATCTTGACTGTGACTTGCATGGCTTCACACTTCACCAAATCAATTACCTGGATCATTCCTTACTCAACAAAGAACCATCAGCCTAAATGTCTACGCAGGAGAACACCAAGGAGGGCAAGAAGAGCCTTATTCTCAATGCCTTCGTTGAGATGTGTAAGTCTTTGCTTGCCTCGGTGGGTGACATAGCATACTAATGAGGCATTAACAGGTAGTGGCCACCAGTCGCCTGGGCTCTGGCGTCACCCTGGTGATCAGTCATGGCGGTTCACCGACATCGAGCACTGGACAGACCTCGCCAAGCTACTCGAGGAGGCCAAGTTCCACGGTGTATTCATTGCAGATGTCCTAGGTAAAGCTATCTGACGATGCAACTTCGAGATCCTCTGACTGAATATGACCAGGCGGATATGACGTCTACAAGAAGTCCCTTGACCCTGCTATCATTTCAGGAGCTCAATGGCCTGTTACGGAACCGCTTTCGATCATCCCGGCCATGGCCGCTGTGACTAAGAACATCAGCTTCGGCGTGACAGTCTCAACAACCTACGAGCAGCCGTTTCACCTGGCTCGAAGGCTATCGACACTTGACCATTTGACCAAGGGAAGGTTCGTGGCCCTCAAGCTGAAAATAATAATCGCTCTGCTATGACAAGCTAACGCATTGAGACAGGGTTGGCTGGAACGTATGAGAAGACATACATCACTAAATAATGTCCACTGCTGACCGTGCGTAGATTGTGACAAGTTACCTGGACTCTGCTGCTCGCAACCTTGGCCGACAAGAACAGCTAAGCGTACAGCCGCCCAATGATGATCCACAAACTCCAAACAACAATGACTAACATCTGTCAGCACGATGAACGATATGCCATCGCTGAGGAGTACTTGGAAGTCATGTACAAGCTCTTCCAGTCCTCGTGGCGCGACGACGCCGTCAGGCTGGATCGTGAGGCAGGTATCTACACCGACCCGTCGCGCGTGCGAGAGATCGGGCACAAGGGCAAGTACTTCAACGTCGCCGGCCCTCATATCGTCAACCCCAGTCCCCAGCGCACGCCTCTCCTGCTACAAGCTGGGGCATCAAAGGCTGGCAAGCTCTTTGCTGCTCAGCATGCAGAGGCAATCTTCACTTCGGCTCATGCTCCTGCCGTGGCGAAGAAGAACATTGCCGAGATTAGGCAGACGGCCAAGGATACTTTCAACCGAACTCCGAGCAACATTAAAGTTCTTGCGCTGGTCACTCCCATCCTTGGACGCACCGAGGAGGAGGCAAAGGCAAAGTACGACGACTACAAGCAGTATGCTTCGCTTGAAGGAGCGCTGTCGCTGTTTGGAGGCTGGACTGGCATGGATCTGAACCAGTACGGCGATGACGAGGAGCTCAGAGAGGTGGAAAGCAATGCAGTCAAGTATGAAACCCGCCCTGCCTCGTTACCTTTATTGTGCTGACAATCCATCAGATCTACTGTTGAGGGCTATGCTCGCTTCTCGCCCGTCAACTCGAAGTGGACCAAGCACACTGTGGCAGAGCATGTAAGTCTCGGTGGCAACGGACCATTGCTTGTCGGCACACCAGCCCAAGTTGCAGACAGCCTCGAGCAATGGGTTGCTGAAGCTGGCGTTGACGGCTTCAACTTTGTATGTTCATCACATGACCGTTGACTTGCTCATTGCTAACTTCATCGTAGGGCTACGTTCTCTTCCCGCAATCCTTTAAGGACATTTCTGATCTCCTAATCCCCGAGCTACGAAGCAGAGGACTCTTCTGGGATGACTACGCTGTGCCTGGAGGCACTTACCGCGAGAACTTCTACGGCATTCCAGGGCAAAAGTACCCATTGAAGGAGCACGTTGCTTCGTCGCACCTGTGGTCTGCTTCCGAAGATAAATAAATATAATAAGCCCAAATATATTATCAACAGGTAGTAGAAGTAATATAGGATCCTACTTAAATTAACCATTCTCTTTAATAATTTTCATTATTTTACTAAACATTATAAAGACTCTAGTAGCTATAAGAGATTAATAGCGATTATTAATTTAATAATATATTTAATGAATTTTAAATTCTTATAAACTATACCCTATAGCTACTCTCTACCCGTCTTGCCTCTCCAGTCTGCTTAGTTTACCGTCGATAGCTAGGGCATGCCGATAGCTAGCTGCTAGCCCAGCTAAGATATCTACTGCATATAATAGTCTATGCTTCGGTCATATATTCATATAATTTATGTCTTTTTGTGGTCTCATATATTTCATCTTGGGAGAAAATCCGCATCATTAAGGTCGACTTGTTGCAACAGGACTTTATTCTTGATTTAAGAGACGGACCTCTGTTCGACAGCGATATCTCTTTTTCCTCTCCTTCGCATCAGAGATAATCTGACTTCCGATCTCATGTCTACCAATACAGTTGGGGCGTAACAGCCAGTCAAACCTCAGAGACAAAGAACCGGTACTCATTCTAAGAAATGTTTAGTGTATTGCCCCTCGCAAGTGTCGAAAAGCTTCCCGACCGTGGTCTTGCCGCCATCCGCCTCTTTCGATTCGTCGTTCCTTCGCCTCAATTTGGCACTAGGTGTACTCTCGCAACCCGCCTTGGGGCCCATACACACGATCTCGCTTTTTATGGTTAGTAATTGTTGTCCGTGTGAAGCTCAACACATAGGGATGACATACTAATCTTTCTCAACCCGGTTGCATGTTCCGCCGAGTGTTAGTGTGTCCCCCAAAAAGGCTGACGCAGCAGCATGTTGGTGAGAAAGGAGACCCCAATTCGACTGAAAGGAGGCTATCCTGCCTGGAGAGAGCTTTTCGATCGTGGCAAGCACACCCATTTGGGCAAAGTCCTCGCGGAGTGCTGGAATTCGTTGTTTAGCAACGTATTAACTTGTTTGTATGTGCATGAACTTACAGAGTTTGGCATAATCGTCGGGGACAAAATCATCCTTATTAAACTCGTTGAGCCATAAGTCTGTATCTGATCAAAAAAATCAGTCGTTGTCTTGCGATCCATCTGATCTATCACTCATACCTGAGAATATTTTCCCATGCCTCTCATGGCCACGGTAGAAGTCAATGCCATGGATAGCTTCGTGAACCCAATCTTGAAGTCTTTTGCTAGTATCACCGTATATTATCACATCTCCTCGGGGCAAACTGACATGTCAGAGATGAAAGGTACATTACTAGGATCTTTACGTACACTGTGCAAGCGCCAACAGCGCGATTATCAAATGGTGGAGCGGCTGCGTGCACAGTCAGCACACAATGTTAGGTGAAATGCACGGGTGTGAGCTAAGACTGACCGAACTGGATTCGAATGTAATTTCGCAAGCCCACCGGGACACGACCAAAGTTGTCGGCAAGAACCTCGACAGGCAGCTCCGAGGTGTGATGATGACAGATGACCCATGGTTGGGGACAATCCGCATAGAGAGCATCGTAGACGTCCATGTCATAAGTACTCAAATTTCTCTGATCAGCAAAGGCTTTGCATTGCTTCGGAATCCCTGTTGTTGAGGTCAGCCACTATACATGAGGTGTATTGTCGGAGAGAGGTGCATACTTCCCCATGGCCACTTGGTAAGAGTATGGGGTGTCTTTGGAAGAATCTCGAACAGGTCATCATCCAATTTGTTGAAGTCTACACCGGGGCACAAGACAGGCTTGTCAAGTTTACCAAGTACTGGACTTGCAAGAACAAGGATACTAGCAAGTTGAAAGATGCGCATTGTGGATGACTCTGTTGATTGATATCGACTTGATGTGTTAACCTACAGAAGAAAGATGGGAGTTCTGTGTCCTTAAGTATACATAACTGTTTAGAGTTTAGTGAGGCATTCAATAAATGGTGAATGATATCTGTCATGATGTTGCCACTATGGCTGAAGGCTGTTGCAGTGACCATGGTGTTGAAGCCTGTTGTTGTGTTGGACAGATCCCGTTTTGGTGTTTTTGCTACGTGTCCTGATCCAATGTGATGAGGTGAACTAAGGAACATCGAAATCTTGCCTTTACAAGGTGAAAAAAGCAGTCAAATGTGAAATTTGAGTGACACACCACAGGTTTCAGCTCGAAACGTAGATGTATGGCCCAAGAGGGCGCAGTGTTTGCGTAGTAGCGCGGTCCATCATCTTTGCGATTGTCTTCTCGACAAAGTATCCTCTTGAAACTATTCTGCTGACAAAAATTGAATGTGTCCTGTATAACATGCTGCCATTAACCACCGAATCCCAACCGAGAAAGTTCATATTCAAGTCCGCCCAACATATATGAAGACAGTGCAAGGCAGTGATTGCACAATATGCGCACCAGTTTCCAGAAATTTCCGTCCCAACCGATCAACAATAAAAATTAAGCCAATGGCTCAGTGGCCAACGCGACCACCTTATACTTTGTTAGCAATACTGAAGCCAATAACAGGGATTGCCTCATGTCGCCACAAGTAAGAACCCCCATAATCCGACAGAGTGCCAGAGGTTAAATCAGCCCTTCTGTTTAACTCATTCAAATTCTCGCTTTGGGGACGACGGGGAGTTAAGCGCAACGCAGTGTCAATGCCGCTGGTTACATCAACGTTATCTTTCGCTGACAAATGCATGCTTATTAGACTAATTGTTGGTTGGCCTCTTAGATCGTGTGCAGCGAAGCGTCCTTATTACCAGAGGACGTATTTGATCGCAAACCATACATTTTTTTGGCGTGCCCAGGAGTCTGACAGAGTAAGCTACAAACGGATAAATGCAGCTGATCACATTGCTCATTCAGTGACCAGAAATCAGTCTCTCTGGCCCTCTACTATGATGTGATGGTGAGACATCTTAGTGATGCTGCAGTAAGACTTCTGTCTGACATCACAGAAACGCTAGCAGTCAGATTTGAGATAATTCAAAGTGTTTGTGATATCTGAAAACAATCGACAATCAACATAAATCGGGACTAGGTAGGTTGAGGATCATGGAAGAGTGGTCAGGTCTTGTAGGTCTCAAATAGATATTATTGGACGGTGCGCTTGGCATATTGTATCGTCCAGTTATCTGTTTCATAACTAGATCGGGATGATAGTGCGAGTGCGAGTGCGAGTGCGATACCGAGCAGAATAGCCTAATACCTCAATGCAAGCCTCGTGAGACTTGTATGACATGGTGTGCAGTCTTCAATCCCAACAGAACTTCAAATGATGAGATTCTCAAATGATTTAAAACTTCCCGCAAGCCTGGGTATCGTGCCAAATCTCGAGGCATGAAGATACCAGACCTTCCTGGATAAGAGCACTCAAAACATCATGGCTATCGCAAATGTGGATCAAGAGCTAATGTCAATTATCTTCACTGCAATCGGCAAGACAGGAGTATTAACACGCTGTTAGGCAGAATGAGGAGCTCTCAGTAAAGACGAAACCCGATGCAAACCGTGTTCCAACTGAGAAGCTGAATCCAACAGCTGATCTTGAGGCTTCTGGTCACCGAGAAACAGTCGACGCACAAGTAGGTCAAGAGGATGATATGTATCTTCATGGTTTATCATTAGTTCTCATGACTCTCTCGCTGATGGTGGGCGTGTTGATGATTTCCTTGGATAATAGCATCATTGGCAGGTCTTGACTCACAGATCTCACATTCTTCGCTAACCAGTCAAAGCAACTGCAATCCCAAAGATAACAAGTAAATTCGATAGTCTTGGTGACGTTGGTAAGTTGGTAATCCTTTCTCAATAGTCCATTTTCTAACTTCACTCAACCCAGCTTGGTACGCATCAGCTTACCTTCTCACCCAACTCTCAGCCCAACCAACTTTTGGCAAGATATACACCTTCTGGAACTTGAAGTGGGTATATCTAGTCTCCTGTATAATCTTCGAGGTTGGATCGATACTCTGCGCCGCTGCGCCGAACTCACCAGTGTTTATTATCGGCAGGGCCATCGCTGGACTTGGTGCTGCAGGCGTCTTCTGCGGGGCGATGATCATTATATCCCGAATCGTTGAGATGAGAAAGCGACCGTTGCTTCTGGCTATTGTATCAAGTATGTACGGTATATCTTCAGTCATTGGGCCTTCACTCGGCGGCGTTTTCACTCATTCTAAGCAATTGACTTGGAGATTTTGCTTTTGGATTAATCTGCGTGAGTAACTCCCTTGCCTGCCTTGTGAGTTCTAGTCTGATATCAGATTAGCATTGGGTGCTTTGATGGCTGTAATAATCCTCCTGTACTACCCATCATCTCTTGGCGAAGCACCGGATAAAGACAAACCTGTCAAAGAAAAGATCCTCGGCTTGGGATTGAAGAGTGCTGTTCTTCTTGCAGGCACCCTCGTTTGCCTCTTTCTCGCCTTGCAGAATGGTGGCTCCGTGTACCCGTGGTCTGATTCACGTGTCTGGGGATGCTTTCTAGGTTTCGGTCTGCTTCTCATCCTTTTTACGTATGTTCAGATACGGCAAGGTGAAACGTAAGCGTCTCGACACGCGAGTCCTACCGATATTTGTTGACATTTGATAGCGCCTTAATCAAGCCTCGTATTATCTCTCAACGCTCAGTCTTTCTCGGATGCATCTTCTCGGCCCTTTATCAAGGCGCCATGACTACGCAGACGTACCATTTGCCCTTTTATTTCCAAGCAGTTAAAGGCGTGGACCCTCAGACATCAGGTATCAACATTCTCCCGCATGGGGTTACAACTACTATCGCGACTCTGATTACTGGCTCCGTCATCACATGGCTGGGATACTATGTCCCTTTTATGTGGGCGGGCTCAGCTATCTTCACCACTGGCGCAGGACTGCTATATACCATTGATCAGGGTACATCATTGGCCGAATGGTTTGGCTTCGAGGTCCTCGCAGGTGCGGGTTTTGGTATAGCTATTCAAATTCCCATTTTTGCCGTTCAGGTAGTGTTGGGTACTGCAGATATCCCCCTGGGAACGGTTTTGGTCATTATATCGCAAGCATTAGGCGGATCTGTGGGGCTCTCTATTTCTCAGAACGTGTTCCAGAACTCACTGCGTCAGAGGCTGGGAGAATTCAGCGAAATTGACGTTGAAGCTGTCATTGCTGCAGGTGGTATCGATTTGGAAAATGTTGTCTCGGGTGACACGCTTTCCTATGTGAGGGATGCTTTCAGATACGGTGTGTCTAATGCATCTCTTGTGTCGACGTCGCTCGCTGGTGTTGCATTCTTGGCGAGCATCGGAATGGAAGGACGGAAGATCAAATCTAAGAAAGAAAGGGAAATTTGATGTCACTGTAAATCAGAATTGCTAGAGAAGAGGAAATAACATCGGCATATAGCCCAGGATTACTTTAACCGAGCGGTTATATCAACTGCGAATATAGTATCCCATAGATAAGAGGCTTTCCAACGTGGTAATGGCGGTTAAGCATATGCATTCTCTGTGATTGTTTCACTCTCAGTTCAGAAGCTTGCATCGGCTTTATAATTATGAACCAATCGATAGTTTATCCTACTCAGCTGAGCTGCTTGAGGAACATCATGAGACGAGGCGATCTTCATCTCCGCATTTTACCCAGGTTGCATTGAACGGACCAATATACCGTCTTCGGCAGTGTCAGGTCCAGTTAATCGATGCTTCCATTCCGAAACAGGCAATGACTGGTGAAAAGCAAGATTCGGCCTGAAAATCAATGCACTAGGTGCAGCTTGAATGCGCATGACCATTTTAAACGTTCGGGGATAGTTACGAATTGAGAGCTAGGTTAGAATCGGTTAAGCTTTGTACACGTGAAATTATTGACAGGATACGAGAGCCGTATAATAACGGAGCGCTGCCTTCTCTTCTTTATGTCCAGACTACAAGTCATGTCACCATCCATCGCGAAAATGACTGTCCCTAAAGCAGCTGCTATCGTTTTACTCAACCTTGTCGCCCTTGGTGCAGGTGTACCAGCTAAGGGCTCGGATGGATTCATCGCGGCGCCGTATTACCCAGCACCCTATGGTGGATGGGTTGCAGATTGGGCGGATAGTTATGCCAAAGCTAAGGAGTTGGTCGATTCCATGACATTGGCTGAGAAGACCAACATCACATCTGGTACAGGCATCTTTATGGGTATGTCTGAATGAAATCGAACCAAGAAAAGAAGCTAACACGGCAACAGGGTACGGAACCTTGTCCGTCTCTCAAGCTATACTGACAACATAGTCCCTGCAATGGCAACTCCGGATCTGCTGATCGTGTCGGCTTCCCCCAGCTATGTCTAAACGATGCAGCCAACGGTGTCCGACAAGCTGATAATGTCACTGTGTTCCCTGATGGAATTACTGCCGGTGCAACTTTTGATAAGAAGCTGATATATGAGCGCGGTGTAGCTATCGGAAAGGAAGCCCGCGTAAAGGGTGTGAATGTTTGGCTCGGTCCCTCTGTTGGTCCTATTGGCCGAAAGCCCAAGGGGGGACGCAATTGGGAGGGATTTGGAACTGACCCAGCTCTTCAAGCCATTGGTGCTCGAGAGACTATCAAAGGTGTCCAGGAACAAGGTGTCATCTCAACTATTAAGCATCTCATCGGAAACGAGCAGGAAATGTATAGACGACAGACCACTGATGTTGTATCTCCAGCATACTCTGCAAATATTGGTAAGCCAGCGTCGTCATGTTTAGACATCAGCTGACCGGACTAGATGATAGAACTATGCATGAGCTGTACCTCTGGCCTTTCGCTGAAGCAGTTCGAACAGGTGTTGGAGCAGCCATGACAGCTTATAATCGAGTGAGTTCCACTCTCTATCAATACCCCAGCAATGACTAACCACAAAAAGGTCAACGGCACCATGTCCAGCGAGCATTCATACCTCATTAATGCATTGCTTAAAGAAGAGCTTGGGTTTCAAGGCTTCGTGATGACTGACTGGCTTTCTCAAATCACTGGCGTTGCATCCGCTATTGCAGGAATGGATATGAGCATGCCTGGTGATCCGGTCATACCTCTTCTCGGCAGATCGCTATGGATGTACGAGATGACCCGAGCGACACTCAACGGATCGGTCCCCATGGAAAGACTGAACGACATGGCTACTCGAATCGTTGCGACTTGGTACCAGTTTGGACAAGACCAAGACTTTCCCAGCCTAAGCTTTGATACCAACACATATGATGCTGTTGGCCCTCTATACCCTGGAGCTTGGCCCAACTCACCACAGGGCGTTGTCAACAAATTTGTCCGAGTACAAGCTGATCACGACGTGATTGCTCGACAAGTCGCCCAGGATGCTATTACTATGCTTAAGAACGACGGTAACCTCCTTCCACTCAGCAAGACAAGCCCTCTGAAGGTCTTTGGCACAGGCGCCCAGACTAACCCTGATGGCGCCAATGCCTGTCCCGACCGAAACTGCAATAAAGGCACTTTGGGTCAAGGCTGGGGATCAGGGACGGTCGATTACATGTATTTGGACGATCCCATCGGCGCCATTAAGGAAGAGGCTGATGATGTCACGTTCTACAACACCGATAAATTCCCTTCAGTCCCGAGTGTAACCGACGACGATGTCGCAATTATTTTCGTCACTTCCGACTCTGGCGAGAACTCGTACACTGTCGAAGGTAACAATGGCGATCGGAACGCTGACAAGCTGAACGTGTGGCATGGTGGAGATGCTCTCATCAAGGCTGCGGCTGAGAAATATGAGAATGTTATTGTGGTGATACATACTGTCGGGCCCGTCACACTTGAACAGTGGCATGACCTTCCGTCGGTCAAGGCTATTCTCGTTGCCCATCTTCCTGGACAAGAAGCTGGCAAGTCTCTTACGAACATTCTTTTTGGTGAAGCTTCACCCTGTGGACATTTGCCGTACAGCATCACCAAACGGGAGGATGATATGCCTCAGAGTGTTGTCAAACTGATCGACTCTGGATTTGTCGATCCTCCGCCAGATACGTACTCCGAAGGCTTATACATTGACTACCGTTGGCTCAATAAGGAGAAGATTCGTCCTCGCTATGCTTTCGGTCACGGTCTCAGCTACACCAACTTCACCTACTCCAACGCGACCATCAAGAGAGTTACCACGCTCACCCAGTACTCTCCCAAGCGATCAGCAAAAGGCGATGTCCTAGACTATTCCCAAGATATTCCCGACTACAGAGAGGCGATCAAGCCAAACAACTTCAGGACAGTTTGGCGTTACCTCTACTCTTGGCTCTCCGAGTCTGATGCGCAAAAGGCCGCCGCAGCAGCTGAAACATCCAAATACCCTTACCCAGAAGGCTACTCAACCAAGCAGAAGTCGACTGTCCCACGTGCGGGCGGCGCGCAAGGCGGAAATCCAGCGCTTTGGGACGAAGCTTATACCATCTCAGTACGCGTTACAAACACGGGCGCTAAATTCGCTGGTAAAGCCTCTGTTCAAGCCTACATCCAATTTCCGGACAGTGCCGGATACGAGACGCCCGTCATCCAGCTTCGTGACTTTGAGAAGACTGATGTCATCGAGCCAGGAAAGAGTGAGACGGTGCAGTTGACCTTGACAAGAAAGGACCTGAGTGTTTGGGATGTTGAGGCGCAGGATTGGCTTGTGCCTGAGCCAGATGGTGAGTATCGGGTTTGGCTAGGTGGTGCAAGCGATGCGCTGGAACTTGTTTGCTACACGGATGATCTGAGTTGCGACAATGATATTGATGGACCTGTATCATACGATTGATTTTATCTTCCATTCAGTTAGTTATTAAATTTTACATGAGCTGTGCGCCACGACTGCACGGCGTTGGGCTAGCTATGTTTGATCTGTCAGAACGCCAGTGACGATCTTCATTTATGACCGTGTGGTTGTGGTGCATATGCAATCATTGTACGGCTTGGCCAATCATGACAACAATCGGACGTCAGAGGATTGGATCTATGCAATTCCCCTGAGTTGTGCATGGGAGCTCTTCACTGTACCCCTTTCTCCCCACAGCGGCTGTTGTATTAATAGTGAACGTTTCTTGCCCTGTCAGCCTGACGCAGAAACTCGCGTAAAGTCTGTCTAGGTTAATTCAGGTAAAGGCTAAAGAACAGATAAATGATTGAACAGGTGAATTGAGTGTGATTCAGGGGTACACCCTGTCTTATCATGAAAAAAAAAAAACTTTGGTCTATTGTGTAATCTGGAACTATTTGAAACGTAAACTATGCCCAAAACTGGGTGAGTGAGGGAGATCCGCAAAATATGATTTTCACAAGCAAAGAAAAAAAGAGCTATTTTAGTGGATTCTAGTTGTTCCTTGAGACATGGAATAATTACGGGTGCAATAATTACCGCGCGGGGAAAGGTTTGAGATGACCCAGTAAGTGAGCACTCTAGTACTTTAACGCTCTGGTACTGAGACTAGCAATTCACTAACCGGAAGATCGGGAGCTCATCAGACTAAGATCACATGGATTGGCATCGACCTCGAAGGTACTGTACGAATTGACTGACCCCTGTGATCAGATAGAACGCCACTTGAGTTCCCCGGTTGTCGTAAATCGTCCGTAGCGTGGGTTTTGAGTTTGGACGGACGGTGCCACAAGCTCGAAATTTGCTGATGTATGACTTTCTGGTCGCCAGCCACGGAACTTGTCGAGATGAGGTACAATATTGTTCTGCTCTTTCGGGACGGATATCGGTCTTGGTACTGTAGGTATAGTAAGCATTCATGTTAACTGTCTGGTCTGGCACAGGCTCACCCACCGGTATATCGGGTAAATCGAAGCGATAGATAGACAGTCTCATTCTCTCTTCTCGAGATACGGATACAGGCTCTCCTGATGGATCCATGGAAGCTAGTTTAGCGAATCAACGGTCCCTCTAACTCAAGTCGGTCTGGGCCGATCATCAAGACCAGGGGTAATTTCCAGTGGAGTCAGCGCCAAGTTGATCTCTGTTGGGCGAGGACGTTCAGTGAACGTGCAAACATTTGCTTGGCTAGTCTTGTTACCCAAAAAAAAGCATTCGTTGCGCCACGAGCAGGGTATATACGAAGGGACTTGCATTTTGATCTGCAGAGACTGCAGCCTCAATTCGAATCAATAGCGAGAAAAGTGTCAGCAAGATGGAAAAGGAAAGGTTTTCTACAACTGCAACTCCTTCGGATAATAACACATTAGGACAATAGAAGCAGTTCGTGTTAAATCACTCAAACTAGTCAGCATCTCAACTGCAAAGCTGCACGTGAGAAGCACTTTTCCTCTGTCTCACGTCATCCCGTCCCATGCTCGTTATTCATACATCAGGTAGATATGGACGCAAACTGTTGAATGACCCCTGTCAAAGGAGAGACCAGCCCGGACACTAACCTACCGATATTGTCTACTCTGTCATTCCCCTGTCCAAAGACCAATAACGGTGATGCTCTGACAATTACGTTTGTGCCTTGGTGGTTGCATCTCCGAAAAAAACAACCACCATTGATTGGTCTCGTTCATTTCAGCTGACAGGGGTACTGCGAGGTCTTTAGCCCGCAGACAAGTCCAGATCGTTAATCTACATGGGGCTAATATGGCTTTTTGAATTCGCAGTCCAACCAGATGCTCGTAACCATGATCAGAGTATGCAGTCTCTTTGAACCGTGGTGCACAGCCCGCATGCACTGGATGGCCCCTAGCTTTGGACGCCTCAACTGAATAGGCCTTACATTGCGGACCCGAGTGACTTGACCCTGCTGGTGTGCTGTCATCCTGTCCAAATACTTTTCATCCATGTTTGGTAACGCCCGGCCAATGAAGGAGGGTGTGGGTGTGCAAGATGCAGCCTGCATATGTATGCATGTACTGTAATAGTGCAGTTTGACGACTGTACCTATTTCGGGTCTTGTGTGAAAAAGAAAAGTATGAAGCGGCTAGAATCCGAATAAGCATAAGGAAATAAATACTTTTACGCGCCGCCTTTTGCTGCTTCTTTAGCTACTCCTCGTCTGCTCGTTCACTCCCAATCTCTCGTTTCAATTCTCTTTTTCTTCCCAGCCTTGTTTCTTCCAAGTTGCCACTCTTGGTTAGAACATTTTTGGCTTGGTGACCTTCCTTTCCCATCTCTCCTTTCACAATGAAATCTCTCTACACTTTGGCCTTGTGCCTCGGTGCCCTCTTCGACGGCACCGTTGCTATTCCACCTGAGGAGCAAGGGCAAATGCCTGGCAAGTTCGCCGCTGCTCCTCCTGTTGGATCCAACCCGATTGACCGTAAGGGGTGGACTGTTCGATGCTCCAGCCAGGCAGCGAACTACCCCTGCGGCAATGCTATTGATGGTAGCAAAGACACCTTCTGGCAAACTCCATATGGCACAACCAACACGCCACCACCTCACTCCATTGTCATTGACATGAAGCAGACTCAGTACGTGAGTGGCCTGCAAATCACTCCTCGCCAGGATGGCAACACTCGTAACTGGATTGGCCGTCATGAAGTCTACCTCAGCTCCGATGGCTCCAACTGGGGTTCTCCGGTTGCTTTTGGTACTTATTGGGGAGATAAGTACCCTGTCATAACAAACTTTGAGACAAAGCCTGCTCGATATCTTCGATTTGTCGCCCTTTCTAACGTAAATAACGACTATCCTTGGATTTCCATCGCCGACTTTATTGTCTACAATGCTCTCAAGTATACCCCCCCTAAGAACGGTGTTGGAAAGTGGGGACCGACTCTCGATTTCCCTGTCATTCCTGTTGCTGGTGCTGTCGAGCCTGTGTCTGGAAAGGTTGTTATCTGGTCTGCTTACCGTTACGATGCCTTCCAGGGTACCAACCCTCGTGGAGGCTTCACTCTCACCTCTATTTGGGACCCCAAGACCAACGTCATCTCTAACCGCAATGTTACCAACAACAAGCACGACATGTTCTGCCCTGGCATTTCCATGGACGGGGAGGGACAAATTGTTGTGACTGGTGGTAACGATGCTAAGAAGACCACCATCCTTAACCCCAATGGCGAGTGGGTTCCTGGCCCTGATATGCAGATCGCTCGTGGTTATCAATCATCAGCCACCACTTCTGATGGACGCGTCTTCACTATCGGCGGTTCATGGAGCGGTCCCCGTGGCGGCAAGAACGGGGAGATCTACGATCCCAAGGCCAAGACATGGACGTCTCTTCCCAAGTGTCTTGTTGGACCTATGCTTACCAAGGACAAGGAGGGCGTCTACAAAGCCGACAACCACGCTTGGCTCTTCGGCTGGAAGAAGGGCAGTGTCTTCCAAGCTGGTCCCAGCACAGCCATGAACTGGTACTACACTACCCGAGGAACTCAAGGTGATACTAAAGCTGCTGGTACACGACGAAAGAATGGCCGCATCGACCCTGACTCGATGAACGGCAACTGTGTTATGTACGATGCCCTAGATGGCAAGATCCTTACCTACGGAGGTGCTACAAGCTACCAGCAAGCCCCTGCTACCGCTAACGCCCATGTCCTCGCTATTGCTGAGCCAGGATCTACTGCTCAGACTTACCTCGTTGGAAACAATGGTGCTGGCAACTTCGCTCGCGTCTTTCACACTTCTGTTGTTCTCCCCGACGGCAATGTCTTCATCACTGGTGGACAGTCGTACTCCAACCCCTTCACAGACACCAACGCTCAGCTTACTCCTGAGATGTACATTCCCACAACCCACGAGTTCAAGAACCAGCAGCCCAACACTATTCCCCGAACCTACCACAGTATGTCTCTGCTGCTGCCAGATGCTACTGTCTTCAACGGTGGTGGCGGTCTCTGCGGTAGCTGCAAGAGCAACCACTTTGATGCTCAGATCTACACTCCCCAGTACCTCCTCGATGGCAACGGTAACCTTGCTACCCGGCCCAAAATTACGGCTGTTTCGGCCACTACTGCCAAGGTCGGCAGTACCATTACCGTTACTGCTAACAGTGCTATCAAGAGTGCCTCGCTCATTCGTTACGGCACTGCCACGCACACTGTCAACACTGATCAACGCCGCATTCCCTTGGCGCTGACCGGGGCTGGTACCAACAAGTACTCTTTCAAGATTCCCAACGACTCTGGCATCGCGCTACCAGGATACTGGATGCTTTTCGTACTCAACAACGCTGGAGTACCCAGTGTTGCCAGCACTATTAAGGTTACAGTGTAGTCTTCGACTCAATCTCGAGAAGTAATGTTTTCTTTTGTGGATTTATATAATAACGCTACATTTTGAGGCGCGATCATAGGCACATGATCTTTTATGTACATAATTACACACTTATCCTACAATTGGATTTACAAAGCGACACTTCATCGCAATAGAATTTCTTTATTATCAGTCATTGTTTAAGTTCAAATTAGGTTGAGTGAGGTGCGACTGCCGATAAATCCTTTTACCAACGTGGGCGGACCCTGGAAGTATCATCAACTCGGTATTAGCGTATCATTCCTTGACGGTATTGTGGTCACAAACCACCCTGTTAACCCGGATGATCAGATAATGCTAGTGTTGCTGATGCTCTACCCAAGACCTGGCACTCTTTCAAGGTCATACGCTAATAATTAACTTTGCCCCAAGACCCGGGAACCAGGTAGACCCTCCTCCATATTTAGAGTTTGGGCTTATACGGATGATGGTTGTAGCAAAGCGCAGATGACATGATCATGCCCGTACCTGTGACACCCCAAAAACGGGGACAAAGATAGAGGAGCGTAGTAACACAACGCCTCTGTACTAGTGTACTTTACACAAACGCAAGTCTCTATAAACAGGGATTGGAGAAAAGACGAGGCTACAGTCGCATGTGATGAGGCGTATGATTAAAGCCCAGGTGACCGTGAGACGTCGCGATAAACAGGTTCTGTTATCAACATCAAAGTAATTTGGGAGACCTTGGGTGCACAGATTGTTTCAATGTTGAAGCGTCATGAACATCGAGAGGGTTGAGCAAGAGGCCATCACTTTTGCCATGAGACGCTGATAGACTCAAGGTGCATTCTGAATTTCCAAAATACGTATTTCTATTTCCGTAACTGTGCAAGTTCCCCCGTTTCCGAAGCTTTGTGTATAGGTGAACACGTCACAGCAGCACAAAGAGGACCACAATACTACAGCATTCCGTCGTTCTTGTCTATTAGTTCGTCCAGCCACTATCAAGACGTCTTGAGCCTTGTCTCCAACATAGCCGTACATCCATAAGCAGAAGGATAGATTTTAACAAGCTCCAGCCCAGCAGCCTCGAAGATCTCCTCAAACTCGGATCTCTTCTTCTCCTGTCCCGACATGCAAAGAAGAGCAAAATCAAGCCAATAGAGATCGGCATTTTCTTGTTGCTTAACAGTGTCAGGGATCAATTGATCGCAAATGATGAGTCGAGAATCAGGGCCCATGGCTGATGCGGTGTTCTTGACGAACTCGATGCAGACTGGGGCGTAGAAATCATGAAGAAAACGGCGCATAAAATAGATACGGGCATCTGTTGTTTTGGAGTTGGAAAGTCAGCAATGCCGTCTCACAGTAGCAGAGATCTAGAATGATAGCTAGGGGCAATACATACTTTTGACAGGCTGGGGTGTAAAGGCATCATAAGTCATCAGCTCAAAGTCCGGATAGTCTTTAGGGTCCATGGTATTTATAACACCAGGAAGGTCTTGCAGGATATACTTGGCGCTAAAGGTATCACCAATATCCTTACGAATAGCAATGCACGATTGGCCACGACCGGCACCGATATCAACCAAGAATGGTCGCTCAGGATCCTGCTCAACTTCCTCCTTGAGAGAGGCGAACGGGAACATGCCAACGACTGGCATCAATTCGTCAACAGCAACCATGTTGGCATTCCAAAGCTCGCGGCGCTCAGGATCAGGGTCCATATCCAACAGCTCGTAATAGGATTTCCCGAGGTGCTCTTTTCCGACCGAGTACACCGCAGGGGACTTGGTCAAGTCGAAGACATCTTCTGGTTTGTGCGACTTGCAGTAATCAGCTAGATGTATGAAAGCCCGGCCAAACTCCATAACGATCAGAAAGAATGACCCTAGACCTCTCGGGTTCAGAATCCGTGAGAAGTCGTTGTGGGCATAAGTATCGGGCGCAGTCTCGACGAAAACACCATGATTGACGGCGACCCGGTAAACTCTCTCAATTACCGTGGTGGTTACATTAGTAATTCGAGCCAATTCTTTTGCAGTGATGGAACTGCCGTCCTCCGGCATGGCGTGGTAAGCTCGAATCCCAATGATGGTGTGAAAGGCGCCGCCGAAACTGACTTGCTCCATCAGATGCGTCATGCGGTCCATAGGGGACTGAATGGCAATGCGAACAGCTTCCGTCTGTTTGAGAACATTTTGGTGAGTGATGGGATCATCGTTGTATGATTCGAGTTGGGCCACAAGCTTTCTGGCTTCTTCAAGCGCCTTTTCAGCTTTGGGATGAACCATGTTGGGCTATAGAATATAGTGGTATCAATAAGGTGTCTTGCATTCTCGCAGATTTGCAGGAGTGCTCTTTGGGGTCCGCATATCGCTGATCTGATGCGAATTCTGATATTCACTTAACGGAATCAAACAGGCGGGGCAGAGCAAAGACCAGGCCCTGGTCGGTAGCATATCAGTCGACAACAGCGGTAATGTGAGTTGTTTCCTTACTAGACAGGTTTAGCCAGTGGATATATATCCAACCGAGGTCATTCATCCCGGGCAAAACGCCTTGGCCTTGCAGATTCAGGCCCAATGAAAGTCTCACTCCGGTAATAAGTGGGAGTCTTAATGCGGCACAGGCCAGTAACCGGACGGATGGAGTTGTTGGCCCGACGGAAGGAATTGATATCCCATTATCTAGGATAATTACGGAGTACAGTGGCGAGTATTCTATCAGTTCTTCAACATGAGGGACATCCGTGTCCCGTTTTCAAATATCCACTCTTTCTCACCAGACGCACAAACATTCTGATTATAGTGGTTTTGATCATGTCTTCCCCTCGGGACAACCAAGAAGAGGTTATCCAGCCCGACAATGTAAGTGAAAGGCTGAGACTATCTGACAGAGTCTCGAACTAACCTGAGGCTCGACGTTTTAGGCCCTGCAGCCTATCGCAGATGATGAGGTTAGTGGGCCTTTCCGAGACGACTTAAATTAGTCCCCACCAACTAACCAACATGCGTTGGACCACAGGCCTACGATAATGATAGTGAACGGTCGTCGTTGACGTCCCTCACATCATCTATCCTTCATGGTAAAGTTGAGGGAGGAAGAACTTATGCCGTCTATGGCAAAGAAGGTGAGGCATCCTGAGAGGCATCAAAGTCTATACTGATGCTATCGCCAGAATATGGGCTTCCAATGGACGAAGCTGAGCTTGATCGTATCGATATGTGCCATGCAAAATACTGCGCTCTAATTGGGAAGAATCGCTATTTAGCGCCCATAGACAGTCCTCAAAGAATCCTCGATCTTGGTTGTGGAACAGGTTCGTATATCTTGAAAAGAAAGATGACGTTATTGACATCTCGACTCTAGGAATATGGTCTATTGAGATGGCGGAGGAGTTTCCATCTGCCGAGGTATGTTGTTGATGGTCATCTTATGGTTGGACCTGTTTGTAAGACAGGATACTCACGGAGCCCAGGTCATCGGGACTGACGTTGCACCGACACAACCGGACTGGTGAGTTCCTGTTATCGTGAGCTCATTCTACTAGAGGCTAAGTTGTTTCAGGGTGCCACCAAACTGCCATTTCGAGGTTGATGATGTAGAGAGAGTATGGACATGGCGAGAAGATAGTTTCGACTTTATCTTCTCCCGAGATCTCCTTCTCGCGATTCGAGATTGGCCAGCGTTGATCGACCAGACTTACACGTGAGAAGAATCATATCCCCATCACTACCTCATGCAAAGCGGGTTTGAGTAACTGATTGCCGAAAAGTCATCTCCAACCAGGAGGCTGGGTTGAGTTTCAAGCTATCGTTGGCGTTCTCGGGTGCGACGACGACTCCATCCCGGAAGACAGCTACCTACGTAAATTTTCCACCATGATGGAGCAAGGTTCCTCCAAGTTTGGCGCCAGCCTCACAGATCCCATGAGATGGAAAGGATGGTTCGAAGAACGCGGCTATACCAACGTAACAGAGCGAGTTTTTAAGCTTCCTTTCAACCCGTGGCCCAAAGACCCTCGTATGAAGCTTCTCGGGGCCTGGGAAATGGAGAATCTCCTACAAGGACTTGAGGCGATGGTGACTAGGATGTTCCAGAAGGGTCTTGGGTGGACGGATGCTGAGGTTACTGTCTTTTTGGCATTTTTGAGGAAGGAGATTAAGAATCCTCGCATGCATGGGTATTGGCCTTAGTAAGTAGTCCTACGGTTTGGCATTGGGGTGTCAGCAAAGGTTGCGTCAAAACTAACTCACCTTTTAGTTACGTGGTTTATGCCCAGAAGCCAAAGGAGGAGAAAGGACAGATTGTTGAGTGAACTGCATGGCTGTTGTGAAAGAACAGGCCTGCTAGTGAATAATGGAATTTGAATCTTAGTTCAAGCTTTCGCAATGGTCTCAATCCATAGAATGCTGAATTGTCCAGAGCATCTTGTCATAAATATTTGAGGTACTTGACTGAGCTCATGATCCACTCATGCTATCTTATCACATAGTGACCCTGACTCTGACTCCATCACGTTGCACTCCACCCAGGGCAAATCTCCACTGAGGATCCGTGAGTCATTCCCATGAACCGCACAAATTCTTTCGACTACATGAAACAAATTATCGCGGCGCTTCACATCCAAGAAAGCAACTTGGCGCAGTGGAAGCGCGGTATGTTTATCTTCAGCATCTCATAGTACAATTCTTACTAACGCACACAAAGCCGGGCTCATAACCCGGAGGTCACTCGATCGAAACGAGTAGTTGCTAGGATCCTTCTTTTTTTCCTGTTGATTCTTTTCTTTCTTTCTCTTTTTTACATTTATCTGTCAAGTTTTCTTCCTGTCTTGAATGATCTGTTTTCCCTCGCGTCTTGTTATGTAACACTTTTGTGCAATTGTATCGAGGTCATACCTAGGCATTCTTGACCACATGTTGCTGTAACCCAGCTCGTTGGCCTGAGCTTTCTCCCTGGAAATTACAACACATCACTTTATACTTTTTGTTTATCTATGTTCCGTTA
>JABFFG010000030.1:0-31519 GCA_013623685.1 Fusarium transvaalense
CCACTATTCACCATTGCCCTGATCTCAAACCAGCCATAATCTTTTGTACACTTCTACACTTCTGCATTTGCCAAGTTTCTGACATTCGGTATAGGTTTGGGAGCTCTCTACCTGCAAGCTCCAGACTGACCACATTGGTCACACCGGCTACATCAACACCGTCACCATCTCCCCTGACGGTTCCCTGTGCGCCTCCGGTGGCAAGGACGGTACCACCATGCTCTGGGATCTTAACGAGTCCAAGCACCTCTACTCTCTCAACGCCAACGACGAGATTCACGCTCTTGTCTTCTCCCCTAACCGATACTGGCTGTGCGCTGCCACCGCCAGCAGCATCATCATCTTCGACCTCGAGAAGAAGAGCAAGGTTGACGAGCTCAAGCCTGAGTTCCCCGCTGTTGGCAAGAAGAGCCGAGAGCCCGAGTGTGTCAGCTTGGCTTGGTCTGCTGATGGCCAGACTCTGTTCGCTGGCTACACTGACAACATCATCCGTGCCTGGGGTGTCATGTCGAGGGCATAAATTGCTCTACCCTAAAAAAGAGGCGTGGTGACGAAGGCGAGCGGAAGAAGGTAGATCATTGGTGGGGCGTCAATTGGTTGGCTTCCTCGTTTGGTCTTTATTGATGCAAAGGAAGGGGGGCGACTACAAATCTGACGAGGGCATAACGCATTTGCTGGTTATAGGCAGCCCCTGAAATTACCGGGATTCATCCTTTTGTTCTCCAATAAAGAACTCGAGTTTTCAAAACATGTCATGGCTTTATGTGATGGTGTTTGTATGTGTGAACGTATGCTATCCTATGATGCGGCAATACGCGCAGTCGAAATGCGTCATAATGAATATAGGCTTAACATAATAAATGCTGGCATAAGAGTCGCAGACTCAAGTTCTAACAGTGGCACCTTATAGCAGGAAACATATTATACTCTTGACTGAGCATTGATTGAATTTCAAATGCTATTTGAAGTATTTGCCAAACTTCGTCCTGATCAAGATGACCGACCATATGAGCATGTATAAAGGGTACTTGCGCCCGTTGATCGGCACTTGACACCTGGTCATTTGTATTTTGCAGAGTTCCCTATCTGACACAACATACTTTTCTTTTCTCAGTCCACCTCGGCCTACATAATCGTCACCTTGACGATGGCGACTTTTGTATAGGGTGAACGCTGGTGCGTAACACAAGGTCCATGTGTTATACCATGACAAATACTGACCCCTACTCCCAGGCCTTTCTACATGAAAGGTGGCAGGGAAAATGGATATCCGCCGTTCTTGATACGGAACACGCTCAACAAGAAGCTGTAGACGAGGAACAAGAGACCACCAAACCCGATAACAGCCACTTGCTGAGTCTTGACATCAGCAATTCGCGGAACCTTAATGGCGAGAGTGATGACGCAGAACGACAGGACGCCATCTTAGACATGACCGGTTAGCAGGAGTAGAGAAGTCAAGAAGAAAAGGGTCAGACGTACAAAGTGCCGCCACAATCTGGGTCTCGAGGCCAAGTTGCTGTTGGAAGCCTGGCACAATATAGTTGATCCCACCGCGTCCGTCACCAGTAACATAGGGAACCTTGCGGATGTGGTTGAACATGTGACCACTGATGAACAACAGAATAACCATCAGGGAGATAGCAGCCCAAAGATTACGGCTTTGAAGAACGGGAGAGAGATAGGGCCAAGCAGTCACGGCTGCAGTGATGACTCCGAGCACAGCGGTGATGGAGACTATCCAGCCTGTGTAGTTGATAGGCCTCTTGACGCTGGGATGAGGTCGGTCAGGAAGAGAACGAGCAAGCCATGACTGAACTCGTTCGGCGGAGGCAGGTCTGCAAGCTGTCAGTTCATTGCTGCTTGGGACTACACGTGTAAGCTACTCACCCAGTATTGAAGTCATAGCGATCAGGCTCCTTCTTAGCTGATGCATGGGGGCCAACCGTAGGATGGAACAGGAGCAACACGGGAGCAGTTGAGAGACCAAGCTGTCATACGAGTCAGCGGCCGAGCTGCCATACATTCTCTACACATTTGTGTCTCTCATAAAAACATACCGACATGAAAGTATCTCTACCGTCAACGAAATCCAACGTGCCAAAGATCAGTCGCGATTCGGCAGCCTTGTCGCCTTTGTTCCAACTCTTGCCAAGCAGATCCCATTCGGGCTGAAACTCGCGGCACAGCTGACAAGCGAATCGTGCATCAGCAGCGGTGAGAAGAACGGCGACACTATAGTCTCGAGGTGTGGATGTCAAGGACTTGTACGTAGAATCTTTAAGCTTGAGGGGCGTCGAGATCTGTTTGGTGTGGAATTCGTTGAATCGCTCGGCGGACGACTTCTTAGCGGCCACAACGCCTGTCGCAAGCAAGGCGAAGGAGAAAAGCGAATGAAGGAAACGCATGGCGGTTAGAAGAACAATTCGGAGATGAGAAACAGGGGGAAGGAAGAGGCCAATTGGCCAGAGAATGTGCAAAAGAAGGGTGAAGGGTGAAGAGACTGTCGAAGCTACCTACTTACACCTTGCACACAAGAAGCTGGAGCTATCGAACTGAAGCTGAGGTGGCCTCTGATTCTAGCTCGCAAACGCCTTACCTAAGCTATCGTAGGCCTGAATCGGTAACCTGGTGGGGGATGCAGCGTCATTGGGTAAAACCTACCTCTAAGTCATCACGTGGCAGTACTTACTACGGAGTACTTGAAAAGCACTTAACTGGTGGGCTAGTATCACGCTAGTCCCAATACGGCATCTTGTTTATTGCTACTGTCTTGGAGGAGCTTAGTTACCAAAACACAGACTTTGGCTGGCTTCTAATATCCGTTAATTCATCCCACTTCGTTGTGAAGCATTCGCATGAAAGGTATTTTACACATACCAAAGATTCAGTGTTGTCTGCTGTGTTCAGCTCCATTGTTCTTCTATTGATTGACCGGCACTTCTCATCGACGATAATGAAGGTCAGGTCCAGCGAGGTAGCTATACGCGTTATGACATGGTTGATGTTAACATAATACTGACTGCAACTCACAGCGAGTAGCTCGAATCAACGAGCTCGAACTGAAGCACCAGGGCAATGTTCACCAGATGGATTTGACAGGCCGTGACGAGGAAGCTCGTTTACTGAAGCTCCGACTGTTGACGCTACGCGATGAGAATGCTTCGCTCAAGGACCGGTTGGTTCAGAGAGACGCTCTTGTGAAACAACTCTCCAAACAGGGTAGTGACACACAATCCGAGCTCAACGCAACCAAATCAAAGCTCAAAGTCCAAGATACACAAATTCGAAAACAAAGCAATGCATTGGAGGACCTCAAGGTAAGTGATCACCAATACATGCCAGATATTTGGTTAACACTAGACCAGACCGAGATCGACTCACTAAACGACTTTAGGCAAGACTCAAATAAGGTCTTGCAGGAGAAACTCGCTTTGAGTCGTCAGCTTGATCAGATCCAACCCGAGCTTGAACATCTCCAGTCACAGCTCGAAAACCATCGCGCCATTGTCGCCCAAAAGCAGGATCTCGAGCGTCAACTCAGTTCTGTCGAAGTTGAGCTCGAGAACGAGAAGAAGTCAAAGCAACGCATACAATCTAAAAGCCAAGATAACGACGAATGGAAAGAAAAATTCGACGAAGCTAAGAGAGAAATGGAGAGGCTCAAAAAAGAACACAGCAGAGAGCTACGGGAAATCCGCGGCGAATACGAGATGCTCGAAGGTCGTGTGGAAGATACAAAAAGCAAGCTGAAGAAGACACAGACGGACCTGAAGGACGCGCGAGCCGAGCTTGCGTCTTGCCGTGCCGATCTAGAGGAAGCACGTAAGATGATAACCAACAACAAGTTGAACAAGAAGAATGCCGCTGTGAAGGAACAACCGGCTGGAAAGAGGCGAGCTCATGATATAAGCATGGAAGACATCAGCATCGGAACCCCTGGGCCGGATGAAGCCAGTTTTCGGCGCCCGTTTAAGAAGCGAGGCGCTGAACAGGCATTAGTCGGTGAGAAGTCGACCTTCTCTATTACGCCATTCTTGAATCGTAGCAAAAATCTATCAGACAGCCCGTCGGAGGAGCCGAGTGAGCTCCATTCACCGTCAGGCAAAACTGTCAATGCCCCGGAGCCTGTGGCAGCACTTGAGGAGGAAGCTGCGGAGGGTGATGCTTCAATCTCCAGTGAAGCGATAGATGAAGCTTCTGGGCCGGACGGTCAAGCCAGTGGCCATGTTAGCGCTGAAGAGACGGAAGAGCCGAAGACTAAGAAGGTGCGAGGCCGGCCAAGAAAAGCTCTCGACGAGGCACCAACAACAAAGAAGAACATGCCTGTACCGGCAAAGAAAAAGGCAAAGGCAACAAAAGCCTCCGGCAAACTTGCCATGGTGAGCGAGGAAGTCGAGATTGATGAGACAGCAACTGAGCCTTCTGCGAAACCGAAGAAGATGCCTGGGCTATTGAAGTCTAATCCTGCTTCAGGGTTGTCAAAGCATGGTGCTGATGACGCCGATGCACGAAAAAAGAAGCGCAAGGTGCTCGGCGGTGGCAACAAGACTCTGTTTGACGATGATGAGACTGAACCAGTGCCAAACCCAGCGAAGATACAGATGGGGGCTGGCCGCAGGCTGAAGGCGCCGTTGGGAGGTTCTCGCAATGCATTTGGCGGAGCAACATTCTCGCCGTTGAAGAAGGATAGGCGAGGAGTCGGTGCCAGCTTCCTGCATTGAGAAGGAGTGTTCATTTGTATCATTAATCTGACCGAACAGGCATGGCATTGGACGGCGTGGTTCATTGGTGTTTACTGATTGTTTTCAAGTAGCGGTGCTATTGGATGGGGAGTTTGGTGCATGGGCGCAAATGTTTCTAATTGAAATTATGACGGTCTTATCACTTAGTAGACGTAAAAACACAGTGTATATTCAGAACTTCGAAATCGCCTATCTCGATTTGTGCTTGAAGTTTGTGCCGTACATCACCACTGAATGTGTGTAGTGGTATAGGTTAGCAAGGCTGTCGCGCAGAGTTCAACCGTCTCCAACTCGCCATCTCATCCGTCCTTGTCATATTTCCTTTGCCCTTAATTATCGAAAACTTCCTTGGTCGGAGGAATGACTGAATCGCCTGTCGAATTTCTTACTTAGACTGCTGAAGCGTGTTTCATGGTTCGCGAAGCTTGGCTAGGTCAATGAAAAGTTTTCATCGCTACCCAGATTGTCATTCTTGACACTTCGACTTTTCAAAATGAACTCTCGATCGGCACCATGCCTCACAGGCCGACAAATCTGCTCAGCCTTCTTACTGCAAAGACCAGTCGCAGCTTCCGTCCGATGGTCATCGTCAGGGTCTCGCTGGAAACAGCGTCAAGGTCGTGATTCCTATGCACGCGGTGCAAAGGTTCAGGGACTCAAAAGTCGGGCGGCTTTTAAGCTCCTCGAGGTCCGTGAAGATTGTTGCATCTGCAGATCATGAGTGGGCTAATATTTCCGCTAGATGGACTCCAAATACAGGCTTTTCAAGGGGAACGGACAGACAGTGGTCGATCTTGTGAGTCTAGTTTCTATTCCAATTTCCTGGCACAGCTGGAACTCTCTTACTTACCTCATTTTCAGGGATACGCACCAGGTAGCTGGTCACAGGTAAGCTTCACATGTCTCTCTTCTGCAAGTTAACTAACAATACAAGGTCGCTGTAGAAAAGACCAGGCCCAACGGCCGGGTTATTGGCATTGACCTCATCCCAGCCCAGCCGCCGCGTGGTGTCGCAACCTTCCAGGGCGACTTTCTTTCATCAGACGTACAAGAAATGGTCAAAAATTTCATTATCGAAAGTTATCGACGCCCGCCTCCCTTGCAAGACAACAGCGAGACGGAAAAGTCTGATCCAGAGGAGACTGCTGCAGTTGATCGGCCGAGTTACCTCGATATGGAACGCCATGCTGCCCAGGACGAGGCACCGCCCCTTGAATCAGAGGCAGCAAAAAAGCGGATTGTAGATGTTTGTTGAATCACTTATCAGTATAATCTTAACGCTAATGGCTGTCCAGGTTGTTCTAAGTGACATGTCAGCACCCTGGGAGCAAACCACCGGTTTTAACGTGAACACGTTGAGTAATCCGTATCATAGGTTGATGAACACAAGTGGGAACGCCTTTCGCGACCACGCCGGAAGTATGGTGAGAATTACCTTACTCTACATTTGTAAAAAGCATCCAAACTCATGAACTCAGGATCTTTGTGCTGCCGCCCTACAGTTTGCTAGTGATACCCTGAAATCCGGTGGGCACTTCGTCTGCAAGTTCTACCAGGGTCCCGAGGACAAGGACTTCGAGAAGAAATTGAAGACGCTCTTCAGCAAAGTATTTAGAGAAAAGCCTGATTCTTCGCGAAAGGTCTGTCTCTCCAGCTGGGTAAAACCAGAGAGGTGCAAACTTGCTAATTCCTTCCGCAGGAAAGCCGCGAGGCATACTTCGTTGGATTGCGGAGGAAACCGAATATTGCGATAGAACCATCAACGGACACACAAGACTAGATCAGACTGGAGTGGTACATTCAGGTTCATCACAGGAGCCAGGTAGTGGTGGTTGGCATTAATCTTTATGGGATATATAATGTCTTGGGACAACCGTTTGCAATCACTTGGGAGATAGTACCATCATGACGGCAGCAATGCGCGAGAAGTTCATTGTAGAATTTTGTGATACCTAGGCACGCCAATTCCATGCAAGACCCATTTGCAAGCCGATGTTCGGCATCATTTGCCCCATAAACTGGCCCAAACTCCACCCAAGGCCAATAATTTTCACCAACAAACCGCTTAGACCTTGAAACCGCGAGAACGTCTTCGGCCACGGGCACGCTCGAACTTGCGGCCCTTGGACTCGACATAAGGCTTCTATAATGGAGATTAGACATTGACATCTCCGGATGAATAACAACTGATCTTACCTTGTGGCTGTGGGGACCGAAGCCGAAGTGCTTGACGGCCTCACGGGCGTTCTTGGGACCACGGAGGATCAGGGTGTTGCTTCCGGTAGGAGCACGGAGAGCAAGCTGGTCCAGAGTGATAGCCTCACCACCAGCAGCGAGGATGCGGGCACGGGCGGTGGCGGTGAATCGCAGAGCAGCGACGGTCACCTTGGGGCACTCGAGCAGACGGTTGTCATCGGTAATGGTACCGACAACGACGACGGTTCGCTTCTCACCCTCCTTGTTGATGTTGGCGACAATGCGGGACAAGGAGACGGGAGGTCGGTTGATCTTGGACGTAAACAGACGTCGAAGAACAACCTTGTTGAAAGAGGCATCGGTTCGGCCTGTAAATTTGCGATTCGGGTTAGTTGACTGTGCTCGTTCGACTTTACGGAATGGTTGGCGGGAGGTTAGACATACGAGCCAGGAAGCGGTAGAGCTTCACCAAGAGCTTGAGGTAGACATTGTCGCTCTTGGGGGCAGTGCGGTGAGTGCCCTTGACGTGGTGGCGGTCGAGATCGATACCTGTGAGGTGAAGCCTTGGTCAGCCTTTTTGTTCAAGCATGCTCAAAAAATAGCAACTCTGTCTTGCGCTTTCGCGAACAAGATGGTGCATTGGTCGCAGAGAAGGAGGCACATAAGCACACTCCTCCTCTACTCGCATACAGAGGCTGAACTTCAATATCTTCACGTACCCATGGCGGCGGTTGTCGCTGTGAAATTTGGCGATGCTGGGTATGGAGGTGGATGCGTCGAACAGCACTTTCTTTCACCTCGAAAAATTCAGGGCTTTGCACTGGTGGGTCTCCACAGCTCGTGCGACCGGCTGAAAGGCGGTGGTTGATGGCAGTTAGGGTTCTTGCTGCCGCTTTGCTGTGGTCGCGTGATGTGAAGCTAAGTAGCGCTAGCCTGTTTGTCTCACCGCTGCCAGGGACAAACTCACCGAGGTCTGCAACTTCGACTACCTGCCTACCTTAGTACTGTACCTAGTACCTAGGCAGGTTAGGTTCTGGCAAACAAACATTGGTTCTGAGAAACTCCGTCACAACGTGACAATGAGACCCCCTACATACTGACAATGATATTTGCACTTTCATAGCCTTTTTTTTTTTTTTTTTTGTCTATTCAGTCAAATGTCGTTCTAGTATCCTGCTAGGTACCGATTCTTTCCCATAATGCCTAACCTTCTATGCATCCTCGCCATGTACATACGGCAGACCTTGTCCCGTATCTTTTTGTCATTGTTCCAGTTGCCCCATGAATGTACAAATCTACCTGTGCCCATGTCTCCTAGAACTGCGCCATTCTTCGTTGCGTTGTTCTCTCCCCTGCTTCCAAGCAGGCTATGCTTCAGAAAACCATATGCCGTACAGATTATCTTAACAAATTGATTGAAAATCACAATGATTGGGGCTCAGGGTCGGGTCTGAGATCGACTAGAAAATCACGCGTCATCTCGAAGCTTAGCCAACTTGATGCCATACTGGGAGCAACCTTCAGAAGATTAGGCACGATGCCCTTGTAAAGGCCTTTAATTCCCTCTTGCATCACAATAACCCGAATCGCGTCTGTGATACCTTTGTACTGGTAGCCCATGCCTGACATTGTGTTGATCTGAAATCGCCGCCGTAGGACGTCACTGCGTACTGTGTAAGCGTTGATCATTATACTTATCGATAAATTGCGGAACCACTTACAAGGGGTATGTGCAAGTTTGTGCTACAGCCCCAGAGATGGCACCAGCAAGTAGCTTGCGAGTTGCGCTAGGGTTTTGCTCTCCCTCCGGCGTCAGATATTTCCGGACAGATTCATAGACCATAAAGTTGAGGCCGACCTGAGTAGGTTTCTTGTCAGTATTCAGAAACGCAGGTCGGACATGGGTATTAGACTTACATATGGTGCCACGCCAGCAACAGTAGGGACGATGCCTCGATACAACGCAGACATACCACCCTCGGTCTTGTACATTTCGATCAAAGTAGTCCACATACCGGGAAGTTTATCTGGCCTGGCTCCTAGTTCGGCGAAACTTGCAGACTGGATAGATAATCTTGTGCGAACAATATCCAGGGGGTACGTAAGAAACACGGATGTTATGCCAGCTATGCCGCCACAGATAAGCCGAGTGATTGGTGATAGATCAGCGCCTGGGTGACTCTCAAAGATGCTCTGTGGCTCTGTTAGCCTCTCAAACGCGAGCTCAAGCATACTGTTGAACTATCACGCACCCGCTTGTAAAAGTTGTAGCTGCTGAATTGGACAGCAGAGTAAGGGACAATGCGAATGCAATTGGTGCCATTGCCTCGCATGAAACCCCTCCAGCCTTCTTCCTTCCACATCTTGACCAGAGCTTTTCCAACCGATAGCTTATATGCATCTCGTCCAACGCTTTGCACTTGCATAAGAATCTTGAGTCGTTCTAAAGGGGATACGACCGTTCGGGATACCGCTCCGGCGACACCTCCAGCGCAGAATGCGGCGACGACTGGCTGGGAAATGGACTCTCGAAACTGTATGGACTTGTTGGAGGCCACGGCCGTTGCCGAATTGACCAAGTCAGGCTGTGACTAAACTGCCTGATTAGCGACGCTTCTACAGAACAGCAACCATGTAGGCAATTGCCTCGAAAGGACCATTGGCGCATGCTCACGTACAGCAGACATTATAGTGTATTGATATATTGCGCCACGTAGAACGATGTCGTATATGATTTCAAGCCAGGCTTCGCCCTTGTTTACGGCGCAGTGTTGTTTGTGGTCGATATGCTCTAGTTATCGATTGCGACGGTGATGGGCAGTCTTGGAACTCCAAGGTGCAAGATTAGGAGTCGTGGGATCTCCGAGGAACGATATATGCGATTGTTACTGTCGATTGAAAAATGACGGTAGCATGCTGAGAAGTAGAGTCAAGGACAGGCTGTCGGTAACCATCGGAGACGAAGGAAGAAACGTATGCGCAGAGACCGACACACGACGAGGCGTGCAGACGGGTTACTGGCAAATCGGGCACCTATCGACAGCTCGATAAGTATCGTATGTATCGATATGGATGAAGTTGAATGGTGGTGAAGATATTATGTTCGACGGACGGGAGACGGGATCGGTGCCGTAAATGAGCGGATGGGGGCGCGTGAGCCGGCGATGCGGATGACTTCGGGGGCGCGCGCGTGGTGCCCCCGGTTGCCGTTCGGGAGAAGCAATAGCAGGATCTGGAAGGTTTATAATTGTGGGGTCTGCCCAGCACTTGGTCTGTATAGACAAAGCAACAGCTACAGGGTAGGTCAAAACTGTATACTGAGCAAATGCCTGGCCTAGGTATGCCATCTCAGCACCCCTAGAGTCGTTTATATAAGAATTCAAAATCCAAGAGCTTAAGCTTTCTGGCACCCTTGGACTGGAAGTTGAGAACCATCGCCTTTTATCGATAGGGGAGGAGACACGATCGAGCTACTGTTTATTAGATGACTGTGCAGCCATTTTCATACTCCTTTTGGCCATGCTTAGTAGGGAAAGGCTGCAACAATCAGAACCAGAACTTCTAGATCATTCGTTATAGCACCACCGCATAAATGGGACAAGTCACAGCTTCGTGTTACACAGCGTCGTGGCTATACATATATTCAGCTGACAACGATAAGTTGAGAAGCGAGGAAAACAGATCATTGACCCGTTGCGCCGAATCATGGTACAGAACAGTCTAAACTAATTACGATATGAAAAACCTCCAAATGAAACGCGCCATGGCAAAAGCCTTCAGTCTCGGAAAACGAGATTACCCACCCAACTCAACATGGCACCCGTACTTCCTTATACGTTGCCATTTAGTCGGGCCATTCAAACAATATTACACATTGCACCTGTCAAGGAGCAGGGAATGAAGCGAGCCTCAGCCAGAAAGCAGAAACTTTTGCTTGAGCTTGACAAGCCCAGACAACATTGCGAGCGCTCATAGCACTGCGTACAGGACGCTCACTCGGCGACATCGAGATCCTCGTTAGTAGGAGGAGGGCTGTCGAGAGCTGTGGCTAATGTGAGCAAGGGTCAATCAGAGCATGGCTAAGAAACATACGCTTTCGGTCATCACCGTTGGTGCCGTTCTCCCGGCGGTCACGATCCTCGCGATCATCCTTGGAGTCACGCTCGCGGTCCCTGTAGTGGCAATGTTAGTATAAGCAGCAGAGTAGGTCAGAGATAAACTTGCCGGTGGTCAGGGCTGCGGGAGCGATCCCTGTCACGTCGGCTCTCGCGGTCATAGTCTCGGTCACGGTCCCTGCGGTCGTCCTTGCGAGGAGAATAATCACGAGTGCTGCGACGAGGCGAAGGAGAACGTCCACGTCTAGGAGAGCGGGCACCACCACGTCGGTCACGATCACGGCCTGACTCGAAGCGCCAGGAGGCAGAAGGAGGAGTGCGAGCCCACTAGGAGACAAATTAGCAAGTGTTTCGGGATACCAGGCATTGTCGACCGGCAGGACCAATTGACGAACCTCGATCTTTAGAATGTCATCACGACCAATACGTTTGTTGTGCATCTCGTGATAAGCATCATCAGCATCACGTCGGTCCTCATACTCAACAAAAGCGAAGCTATTATCCATGTCAGCTCAGTCGCAATCAACCACAACTAACCACACTCACAGACGGCTGGACGTAGACCTGGGTGCAGGAATGTCGCAGCGAACCAGTCGGCCATAGCTATTGAAGGAATGGTCAGTATACTATAGAGCATATTGTAACGCAGCAAAACGCCGATAGAAGCCCCCTTTTGGATACGAATGCGCATAGCATTCACGCATTTACTCGAGTAGAAGAGCGACTGCGCAATAGACGAGCAGTCCCATCGAAGAAAGTGGGAAGACAGGGGAGGAGGGAGTGCTGGGGCGTGGCCGGGAGCGAGAACGAAAACGGGAGGACGAGGACGTAAGGACGACGATGGACGGCGAGGCATCATGGCCAAGCAGAAGACCTTTGCATTGCATTGAAAGAATCTCCAGGCCATGGCACAGACATAGACGAAGGCGCGCGCGAAAACGATAGGACGCGGACGTGGACGAGGGCGTGGGCGTGAGCGTGGGCGAGGTTGACATACCGTTCGAACTCGTAGGCGAGGTCGCGAGCGCGGGTGCCGTGGCTGAAGCCGGTCACGTAGAGGGTAGTGCCGCCGCGAGACATTGTCGTGTTGCGAAAGACGTGCTTCTAGAAGTGATTATAATAAGAGAAACCGATGGAGCAGTTTTTGAAAGTGTGCTGAGAGGGGAAGAATTGATGGAAAATGATTGATGATGGTGTAACCTTGATTGCCTTTCGAGGTTGTATGATACGATACGATACGGTCACGAGTGTTTGGCAGGTACGGAAAATTTAGCGGCGCTGCTGACATAATACGATTGGTTTGCGCACCCAATCAGAACGCGTTCCGCTTACAAGGTGAGCTCTCTCTCTCTCTCTCTCTTTTCCTGCATGGGGCTGCTCGACGGGACTGAACAGCCTTGTTTTATCAGGTCCAGTAATTACCAACCAGTCCAATGTGGACGAATTGACTCTTCCCCTGCCCGCCCAGACTGCAAACTCGGTATACGGAGCTGAGCAAAGCCGACCGGTGAGCGCGCAACCCGTTTCATGGAGAATCAATGTAATTGCACGATGTACCGAGTACTACACGTACTGTGAAAGTCATGGTAGTGTGGCTACCTAGCAGGGATATGAGGTCATCGCTTACTTGCTTGTCTACAGCAGTTTTGGCAGAAGAAGATATACTCATCTTCACAGCAGGGATGCTTTCATTGAGGTGTGACTGATGAGAAAATGACTTTACCTACCTGACGTGGTGTTGTCGCTGGTCGCCTCCGAGCCTCCCGACCTTGTGTCTCAAAGTTGAGTACTTTCTATATATGGATAATAAGTGTGGAGGGTCTGCCCGAAGGCCGAGGCTCTTTACAGGATGACGTTTGATTCAACATTCCATAAACTAAATAACTGTCCAAACAAAACAAGCACAATTCTTATTCATACCTGCCAAGTAGTCTCTCATCCATCGCACGGCAACTTCGGACCTGCCAGTAGGTATGTAGGTACAGTACAGTACAGAGCATAACTGGCATTGTCTAACAGTCAGCCGTTGCATCCGTTCGGACTTCAAGTTCATTATCCATGCCGATTCTCTTTTTTGATCGTTCTTAAAAAGACCTTGTCGCTTACTGTGATCATGTTTTGGGAGCTCCCACTTTATGTCTACAGTTTCATGAGCATCGCACACACTTATTACCACCTTTACTATATTCCTCAACTCGAGAATAGCACACTCTGCATTCATTCATATATTTGCGTGGCTCCCACTCAATAAACCAGACTTTCATCTGCCACAACTATGATTTCCCCAGTTGCTCCGGAGGACTCCTCACCTTCCGGCCGGAGCTCCGGACATGCGGTACCGGAAGCTCAACGGCCGACTCCGAGATCGCTCGGTGAAGCTCTTCGGGCTGTCGGCATGACGCTTGACACGCCCGGCTCCGAGACTCCTAGCGAAGAGGATTACGAAGAAAACGTCCGTCCAACTTTGACAGAGCCATTCAGTGTGCGGAATCGTTACCGGTATGCCCGTCATGGTCGTCCGCTGTTGGAAACATTATCCACTGCAGAATCCAAGTCGCGTTTTAAGCGCCGTGACTCGGGCGTCTATATCGTTTCCGATGAGGACAATAGCCTTCAACAATTACTCATGACTAGCTCGCAATGGCCTGAAGAATCTTCTGGCCCAAAGATTCGACGACGCAAGTTTGCCGATCTCGTCTTCACTCGCCAGTTCTCTGCTTTTGACCGCCATAACCCGTCAGCATCCAACAGCCCGTTCCATGGCTTCTACATATTGTTCTGGCTCGCTGTGTCGCTTTTCGTTCTCAAAATCTCTGTCCGGAACTGGCAAGTTTATGGAAACCCTCTAGGAACCAGCGATATTATGAAGACCATGTTTCATCGGGATGGTATGTCTTCTTTTTTTGTCTGATACTTTCACTCTAAGACTGACTGGATTAAAGTGATTGTTCTGCTACTCTCAGACGGCATCATGTGTGCACTTACAGCAGTTACCTGGCTGAATCAATGGTTGGTAGCTGCCAACTACCTCAATTGGGATGGAGCAGGATGGTTGCTCCAGAATGTAGGTGACTGGATTATCTCGACTCGACAGGTTTTGAGCTAAGCACAATCTCTTTAGATTTGGCAAACAACTTTTCTGGCCGGAGTTATTGGTTTGACTCTGTGGCGCGACTGGCCGTGGACCCATACCGTGTTTTTCGTTCTGCATGGTATTGTCATGTTGATGAAACAACACTCGTATGCCTTCTACAATGGCCACCTCTCTTCAGTTTACAAGCACCGGGCTGCCATCACCAAGAAGCTGAAACAGCTGGACCTTGTTGACCCAGCCACGACCCCTTCACAGACTGAGCCCCCTGCGTCCGCCATCTCAACACACCACCTAAGCGTTACCCCCTCCGCCGAAGAGCGTCGAAAGTCCATCTCAGCGCAACCAGAACAAGAAGAGAGCGACATAGAAAAGATTTCACGGGCGATTGCCTCACATGAGCCCTTGGATGACCAACAGGTCGCCCTCTTCGAGCGCATCATGAAATGGGAGATTGATGCCATGTCAGACGAACTCAAGGGTACCGCTCTCACAGCAGACAAAGCGTACCCAAACAACCTGTCTCTCATTGACCATTACAAATGGATCCCTCTACCAACATTGGTCTACGAGATAGAATACCCAAGATCGGACTCCATCGACTGGTCATATGTATTGGAGAAATCGGTAGCAATGATCGGGATCTTGTTTGTCATGGTACAAGTCTCACAATATTCTATATGTGAGTCCCCCTAACTCAGACGCTATCAACTCAAAAGTCTAAACGGAATCTGCAGATCCCGTAGTCATGAAAACAGTTGAGATGAAGAACAATGGTATCGCACTCACCGAGAGACTTCAGGAGTTCCCGGGGTTACTTCTTGACCTCATATTCCCCTTCATGATGGAGTATCTGGTAAGTCGAGACATAATTTAGCCCTGAAGAAGTACTAAATCATTAGCTTGTCTGGTATCTCATATGGGAGACTATCCTGAACATCCTAGCCGAGTTGACATACTTTGCCGATCGGAGTTTTTACGACGCATGGTGGAATAGTGGTAAGCCGAAGAACACTTACGCAATGGGTTATACAAACTGAAAATGACTTTGTTCCCTAGTCTCCTGGGATCAATTCGCTCGTGACTGGAATCGGCCAGTACACGTTTTTCTCCTACGACATGTCTACCATAGCTCCATCTCGTCCTTAAAAGTCAACAAACACACCGCTACCCTTATCACATTCTTCCTCTCAGCTTGTGTTCATGAGTTGGTCATGTGGTGCTTGTTCAAGAAATTAAGAGGTTATCTTTTATTCCTCCAGATGTGCCAGCTACCGGTAAGTCCTTCACTCGGCTCACTGACTTGGGCACTGACAATTCACATTGAAGCTGGTAAGATTGAGTCGCACCAAATGGCTGCGGGGACGGAAGACACTGGGAAATTTCATCTTCTGGCTGGGCATCTTCACGGGGCCGAGTCTTTTATGCAGTCTGTATTTGATCCTTTGAATTGACTCCTGGTGGATTAAGCTTTGACAACAATCAATACTTCTGAGTTCATCGCACCATCGAAGGAATCTGCGCTGTGTAACAAGGCATGAACCAGCCAAAGTCGAGACATTCTCTTTGCAGACCACTGAACAGACGATCCCAGACCGACAGTGGCTTGTGATAATGGGAAGTGGTTTGACCTAGATTCCGACACATTGCTCGAGAGACACGACATTCTGGACTTTCTCCATGACTTTGAGTAAGGAACTGGCCCGAGTGGCAAAACTTGGACCAATGGAATAAAAGCTTTTATAAATAGACGAAGTATTCTAGCATGTGAATGATAGCATCTTCGGAACACGCAATCGCCAGATAAGTTCTAGACTAGATCTACATTCTTTCATGAGTAGCCATAAGAGAACCTATAAGTTGAGTTAGCGATTTATGCGGAGTGAAGACAGGAAACACAGGAAGTGCTTACCGATGAATGTGGTGATCAGGCGGCTGCGGACTTGACAGATATCTTCGGGAACCAGCCAGATAGTTGCACCGAGCTTTCGAGCGATGCTGATGCTCAGCTTGGCATTCAAATAAGCGTCCTCGTCGGTTTGACCAGCTGTCACAAGGTCGTAATCGACGTAGCTGCTCTTCATTCCGTTCAATACATCCAAAAGGAAGATGCCTGAGCCAATTGAAGGGTCCTTCAAAGACCGAATTGCAGAGTTCCTGCCACCCTTTTGCGACATATCGTTTGCCCATCGTACCATCTCGGAGTCGGTAATTTCCCTCTTACCCAGCTTCTGGGCCAGTGATGACAGAGTAACTGTAATGTTCTTGCGCATAAGCTGCCACACGAGACCAAGAGTCAAAGTCCTCTGCCCATCAGTAATGTCAGCGCCCTGAATACCCACAAGCGAGAAGCCATTCTGTTTGCCTAGCTCAATCGCATAGTTGGTATTCTCAACGGCTTTGAATCTTGACATCTCCCCTCCGTGAACTGGACGTTTGTTGACGTGACGAGGGTTGACGGAGTTAGGGATAACCTTCTCATATGCCTGAAGGAGGATACCACCATCTCGGAGATCATCGAAGAAGGAAACGACTGCAGGCTGAACGTCCAGGCTGTTTAGCCATAAAGTGAAAACTCGGGCCTCACGCTCTCCCTCCGCATCGAAATCTTCGACTTCAAGTTTCTCCTCCTCGGTGATAGGGTCAAGAGCGGGATGATTATTGAAGAGGTTAGCCACGAAAGCCAAGTTGAGTTTTGGGTTTCCCGCAACAAGGGACTTGGGTGTTAAGAACTTGCGACAGCCGAGCTTGTCAGCTTCCTGAAGAACGGCCTCAGCTCGTTCATGTAGGTCTTGCTTCTGCAAAGGCGCACGGGTGACACCGTATTCAGGTCCAATCTGTGCAAGCAGAACCGCATAGTTCTCGCCATCTTTGACGTCGGAAGAGAAATTGTTGACACTGGGACTAGTCAGTCTGAGGAAAAGAACAACAAAAGCCATGAACGTACGTGCGAGACCAGTTAGCAGCTTTCAGATGATAGTTGAACCATCGAAGGAGAATTTGTTCTGGTGGTAGTCTGAGAAACTGTTCGAGGGTTTCGTCCTCTTCAAGCAATCGATAAAGCTCGGGGTGGAGCTTAATATCGATCTTACCCAAAAGTCCTCGTCGAATAATCTGCCAAATGAGACCCAAGATAAGATGTTCCCTGACCTCGATAATGTCACCAGCGCCAATGTTGACAACAGAGCAGCCTATGCCTTTGGCAGATTCGATGACGATGTTGTTGTTCTCGCTCATGTGAAAAGCATTGAGGTTCTTGATTTTCCTACCGGGGATGTTAAGAACACGTTCGTCGATGGTGTCGGGAACGCTGTCGTTGATGAGCTTAGCCAGGACTAAACCATCCTTGCATTCGTCGAACATCTCAAAGGTATCTGTGGGAAAGGGCAGACGACTATCGATATCGGCATCACCAGCCAGAACAGCATTGATATGGCGGGTGAACTCAGTGCGCTCATCCTCGTTGATGGTGTGAGTGATGTTGGCGTTGGAGCCTTGGACCTGGATCTTGCCGCTTAGGCTGCCCTTGGAGGCATGGCCACCAGTTCGCTGTGCAACGACTCCTCCTCCACCTCCTGGGGATGAAGTAGGCCCTGTGGACATGCGCTTTTGAGCAGGTGAGGAATCGCGGAGCTTGGCAACGAGCTGGCAGCAAGAGAGTTAGTATTAATTGCTAAATTCTGAACAGTTGAACGCTGATACGCACGCTGACATAGTCTTCCAGCTCAACACGTCGTGATGAGTCAAGCTCGACTTCCTTTAGCGCCTGGCGCACGACATCATAGGGCTGGTTCTCGCTCTGCTGCGTGGCCTTGATAGCGGTGGCTTCGTCAAGATATCCTTTGTCGTCAACATCAAGTCGTTGGAAGGCATCGGACAAGCTAAAGATCTCGTTTTGTTGAAATTGAGGAAATTTCCTATGGTCTCACTGTTAGCTGAGCAACTTAGCCTGCAAGATCCGGCGCAACCGACCTCTGAAGCTTCAGAACATTCATGGCGGGGGGATGAGGGGCGCTCGGGTAAGGCGCTTTTACAGAAAAAGAATGTCAGGTAGAGAGAAGTTAAAGCGATCCCTAGGGACCTAATTGAGCAGGAGAAGAGAAGCGACCTATTGCGCAAGGAGAAGTCGGTCGGTCACTGTTGCGAGTGGAAGGAGATGATGATGATGCGAGAATTGGGCACCTGAAAGGAGACAAACGGTCGGTCTTCAGGCGGCACCCGTAGCATGAGTGGGGAGGCCTTGGTAGCACCTTTTCCAGATTGAGTAGTACCTGGATAATGCGGTCGATCAAGTACCTTTTAACAAATGCCACAGGTACTTTGGGTGGGTCAGATCGTGGCGTGTGTGCCTATCCGCTTGCGCCACAGTGCTTGTCTGCCACGTCATTGCGGGGAGCTTTCCTGCCAACAGCCTTCTTCTATTGAGCAGTGATGTAATGAGCGCTTTCGAGATGGCAGTGCAGCTCTTTTTTTTCTTCTATATCTTCCATCCATGTCGAGGTCTTCTCCAAGCGCCTGCGATCAGGTACTAATCTACTACTGTACTAGCATCTAACTGGGTGCCGTGCCCAAACTGCTAGTACTTATACTCCTCCTCGTAGATAATTACTTACTGTAGATAGTAGTAATCTATATATACCATAGATGCTGCAGACTGATTACTTTACTTCTTGGTACTATTTCTCTATTCTCCCATCCTACTATATATAATTAATTATCTTGTTAAATTTTTATTCTTATCTTAGAATGTACTCACAGCTACTTATCTTTCTTACAAAGCTACTTAGTAAAATGATACGATGAATACCTAGCACTAAGGTAGACGAACAGAGGTAATTATTGAAAATTAGAAACTTATCTACTAGGTACTATATAGAATGCATCCATACTACTGTGGTGTAGTACCTATGTCGGAATGGAGGTGGGCATATTCGCTCATTGCACAGACAGTCTCTTTGGTCTTCCGTATCTCGACCCACAACTCTTAATCACACCCCCTCTACGGATGAGCCCCACTTGGTGAGTGCCGGTCTTGTCGGTCGCCTTACGGAGGCTATTTTGCAGAACAGTAAGTAAGTTAGGTGGAGAAGGAAAAAAGCACAGCAAAAGTTGTTTAAGCCCCTAACTACTAGATAAAACACAATTTCGTTCATTTACATCTGCTACCTCAGCCACGTTGAATCACGCATCTTCCAGGATCGAAATTCAGCTGCTTACTGTCAAAATGTCCCTTTGTAGGATTTGCGAAGAGGCGTTGGTGTTGCGCTTGGATACAGGCGATGATGAAATTGAAGCTTCTGGTGCCGCTGGTCCCAGTACTGCCTCGTACTCATCGGTCCCTGACGATCTTGAACTATCCTGCGGCTGTCATTTCCATTGGTAAGCTTATCAAATACCGCTTGGCTGGTCGGACTGTAAACTGAATATTGTTAGGCAATGCTTGTTGGACCAATCTTCTGACATTGCCCTGTCTCTCAAGTGCCCCAGCTGCAGCACCTACCTCCCCGTCAACAATGCAGGACCTTCTGTGACCAACCCGTTCCTCTCTACACCACCAGGCACAGCAATTCTCACAACTTATACAAATGAAGGTGGTGTCCAAGAAAGACTAGACATTCTACCGTCGATTACGGAGGAAGCATATCTCGAGAGTCACCCTGAAGCACGTCCAGCCCGTGCGTTACATGTTATGTGTACAGAGGGTGACGTTGGTGGTATTGTTGAACTACTTCAGGACGTCAGCGATGACATTGAAGACATGGCATCCTTCGTAACGTACCAGGATCCTCTTGCAGACATGAAGACTGGGCTTCACCTGGCCATTGAAAACAAACAAGAGGAGTCCCTCTGGCTTCTGCTTTGGCTATGTTCAACGATCCCGAACTCTTCTTTTCCCGAATACGCTCGCTCTGTAGCCGAAGCTCTGGGTGTTGGCCGAATATCAATAAACAGCGAAAAGGACATTCGTGGTTTACGAGACAGCCATGGCAGGACAGCTGCAGATATCGCACAGCAGCAGCAGGACCAATGGGCGTCGATACTTCAGACAGGTTTACTGTCGCTGTAAACCTGAATGGTACCTCCTCGCCCCTAATTTTCAAACTGAAGGACTATGGCCTCTGGTGGAGACGAAGCAAAAAGTTGTCAAGGACACATGGTACGGCGTTATGGAAGAAGAATAAAAGGGGAAAAGTGGTTTTCAAGAACATGAGCTACAATGTAGTATCGATTACCTGTTCAGCTGTTCAAGTGAATGAGGCCTTCTATGATTTTGAATGACCCTGCCAGTAAACGGCAACTGCTAAACGAGTTGGCGGATGCGGTTAATGAGAAAAGTGAAGGCAATTGACGGTATTCATGGATGCGTAGGTAAATCGAAATTTAGGCGGGGGTACCCAGATTAGTACCTAGGGTAGGCCATACAAAGTAGAACATTGTATGCTATTGAGCCTAGGTAAGCTAGCATAATACTTAGGGATTTTATAACTCCATGGCTTATAGACTGAGTTTACTTGGTTATTTTTATTACATAGCTTCAGTATGTCGGTTGTTATCTAACCAACCTGCCTGCCTGGATGATACCTGAATTCCATGCACGTCGCAGTAGGTTAGGTATTGAAAATCATGTGTATATATTGAGAAGAGATACAGATATGAAGAGAACATACAGTAAGCCCTGGAGTTATTGGTGATCTTCATCTGTTTCATACTACCTACTAAAGTACTACAGTATAGGCAGTAGGCAATAGTTACCAGTATTTACTACCTACTACCAGTACCTTATGTTAAGTATTTTAACTTTGCCTGTTCCTACTACCTGAAGGTTCTGGGCAACTTAGTACTGCCTTAGGTAGTGCCTACTAAAGGCAAGTCGGTAAGTTACGATGGAGTGCTTAAAGCGGCTAGGCTAGCATGCACTACTAGTGCGCGATCTGCTGCAGCCCTGGAACGTCATATGGGCTTTCACATGAAACGTGTGCAACATTGGATCGCTATCAACTTCTCGATGCCTATAGATGCTTAGCGCCTCTTTTCATATTTCGTGACACGCTCAAGGTTCCTCATCGTATTTTCTCCTACAAGCCTTCTGCCAAACGCACCCATATAGCCTTACCGGGGCTGATAACGCCAATCATCTATCCTGACTTTTGGCCTTTTAGGGACATCGGTGAGACTCGTGTCACTCTGGCGTTATTGCACCCCCAAACACGCACAGTTGCCCTTTCATTCTTGCTGAAGCGGCCTACGTTAACAACCTTCTGCAAAAACGGCCGAAGTGCATGGCCGAGAAAGTTCAGTAAAACGATGGCCCCAGGGGCTACCGACAAGAAGACTGAGAAGTCGTATTTGAGCTCCGCAGTTGACTCTATCAACCCTTGGGCCGCCAGTCGTAGTACGACTCCAACTCAAAAGCCCAAGGCAGAATCTGACAGCCTCTTGGCCGCGGCACCTGCAAATCCTGATGACCATAGCACAACTCATCTATATGGCCAGAGTTTCCGAACATATCCTCCAGGATGCCCCCCACTCAAGGTTCAATGGTTTCACGCCGTGGATGTTCCTAAGCGGAAACCTAAATTAAGCCGTTCTGCGGACCCCGAACTGATTTCTACAACGCCCAAGAAATATAATGCGTTTTCGACCTCGGACTCAAAGGCCCTGGAAACCGAGTATCAGAAGCTGCTCGAGAAAACGGAAAGCAGTCGAAGCCAAGCTCCTGGAAGCACACGCGCCTCCACAAGAAAGCGCAAAGTAGAAGCAACAGGCAATACCGCAGATGATATCTCAGATTCACAACTGATTGGGACTCGTGTCCCGGTGAACGAGGACTTCCTGTTTGACGTGGACATTGAATCTCGCGAACTTGCCCCTGTCTATTGGCTTGGTCCAGTTTATGATGGTATGTTGCGACGCGATCTACCCTTTTCTGTCTCTGATCAGTCATAGTTCGTCGCGGAACATGGTTTTATCAGGAAGGCTCAAACCTGCGCCCATGCGAGGAAAATCTTGCTGCCCAGCTCGAGGAGGTCAGTACCAAGAGGTAAATGTTCGGACTCTCATTTAATTAGTCGTCTAGGGTTATCTTAAAATGAAGCCATGGCTATATCCCAGTAAGACAAACAGAGCTTGAGTCAGTTGTCCAACTAAATCATCGTATAGCAAGGGATCGAAGTCCATCGGGTACGAGACGAAACTTGACACCAAAAGCATCACGGGAAAACTTACCATCAGCGTCCAAGGGACCAGCAGAGAACAGCAGTGCATCTCAAGTTGCTGACGCTTCACCAATGGAGCCGCCTTCCCGCGGCCAGAGTCAACCTCAGTCGTACCGCTTGTTTGGAACATACATGAATAGTATGGCCACTTATCACGATATAAATACTGCTTATTTGAATACAGATGGCATGCTCTCGTGGGTGGCTTCCTCGATGTACCAAAGGTTCTCTGGTGGGAGTTACATGAGTGGAGTGAAGTTGGTTCGCGGTTATTCAGAGCCTTCTAAGAACAAAGAGAAAGATGTTGAGAAGGGCAAAAACGACGAGAATGACCCTGAAATTGGAGACAATGCCTTACCACTGGATGAAAAACAACAAAAGTTGTTGAAGCGAAGATCTGCCCCGCCTTCAACTCGAGCCTCGCATGATGAGCCGATCGCCCAAGAAGGCGCGGACAATAGCCCCAGTCGAGACCCTCGGCAATCCACACTTCAGCGACAGCTGTCTTCTCTTCTTGAAAGCGAAGGTAAGACAAAGGCTGAAAAGGAAGAAGAAATACGCCGGCGGCAAGAACAAGAAATCCAAGACGACTACAATGCACAGGCTGGCGAGACACAAGGACGTGAAATAGAGCATCTAGTGCTTGTAACGCATGGTATAGGCCAGCTCCTCAGCTTACGGTAAGGGTTGACAAATAATATCACAATAGTTCCATGGCTGACCGTCATAGAATGGAGAGTGTCAACTTTGTTCATGATGTCAACGTCCTCCGCAAGACAATCAAGTCCGTTTATGCCAACTCAGCAGATTTAAAGGCATTGAACTCGGAGCTAGGAGCAGGACCAGGGAACTGCAGGGTACAGGTGCTCCCAGTCTGCTGGAGACACTTGCTAGACTTCCCCAAGAAGCGTGAGAAGAAAGGCGAGCGTGACCTGGGGGATCTCGACGGTGATGAGGACGACTGTAAGTGCATGTTGCGTAAACCTACGGCCGATATTTAACTGACTTGGAGAACTTGACAGACCCATCTTTAGAAGATATTACTGTTGAAGGGGTGGCTTTCGCCCGCTCTCTGATTTCAGACCTTGCCTTGGATGTTCTGCTATATCAAAGTTCATACAGAGCTCAGATTACAAACATCGTTCTCAACGAATGCAACAGAATCTTCAAATTGTTCATCGAACGGAACCCGGAGTTTCAAGGGAAAGTGCACCTGATGGGTCACTCTTTAGGTTCGGCTATTCTTTTCGACCTCCTTTGCCAACAGAAACGGGATCAGACTCCAGAGTCAAAATCCATTCTGAGGTTATGGCCAGCTCAGGATATGTCTGAGACACTCAGCAAAGACTCTGATCTCAGCCTTGAATTTAAGGTTGAGGACTTCTTTTGTATAGGCTCCCCAATAGGCCTCTTTCAGATGCTTAAGGGGCAGTACGTTTTACTACACTCTACTTATAGAATTCCACAATGCTGACATGCTTCCAGAACGATAGCAGCTAGACATCTCGTTCCAGCAGGGAACGCCAAAAACGCTACAGGAACCAGTACTTCAGAAGACATTCTGCGCACTACTCCGCTTACTTCAGGGACAGAGCAGATCTCCTCAGTAACTGGTCTTCCTACGTCTGTCGCATCGCCAAAGGTTCAGCAGCTTTTCAATATATTCCACCCGTCAGACCCTATTAGCTACCGCCTAGAACCACTGATTTCACCCTCTATGTCGGCACTGAAGCCCCAACTGCTACCTTACACAAAGAGAGGAATCTTTGGCAATGTTGCGCCACAGGGATTGACAGGAATTGGAGCCAAAGTTGGTCAGAGCGTCAGCGGGTTATGGTCAAGCCTCAGTGCTGGCATTGCCAGTAACCTGCTCAACCGTTCTCTCGGTTTGAGCAGCGAAGAGGTGGCGCGGCTCACAGCTAACGCAAGTCAAGGAGAGGCCACCAGCACCGATACTACGGGGAGCAAGTCGACAACAAACGGGGGCATTCCCAGTGCTGCAGAAAAGTTAGAGGCCACAGATGCGCGAATGAAAAAGCTTGCAGATTCTGCAACTGTTAATGCCGGGCTTGATTCGAAAGCCGGAGATCGCAACCCAACACTGATCGATGAAGAGATTGAGACTTTGTATTCCAGTTTCCAGAAAAGCCGCCTTCGGCCGGCAAAGGATGAGGATACAACGGTGACGACAGCAGATGAAGACAAGAAGGCGCGCAAGATGCGTAACGAGGAGGCCAAAGTCCGAGCACTCAACCGTAACGGCAGAGTTGATTATAGTATCCAAGAGTGAGTGCACCCCGAACTATAATGCAATTTGATCAAAACATGGGCATTGACAACAGATATAGAAGTGTCCTCGACTTCAACCCGATTAATACGATTGCATCTCACATGGCATACTGGTCAGATGAAGACGTGAATCATTTTGTTCTCTCGCAGCTATTGTCGAACCGGTCGATCTCCAAAGATAAGCTTGAGGTCTCCTCAAAGAAAGAATCAGTATGAGTATGATAGACCAAGAAATGCGGATGGGTAGGGGCTTTCGACGAATGTTGGATGAAGCGTGAACATAGTATACTGTAATGCGTGTGACTAAATAAATTTGCAATAATGCTCAACTAACTACTCAACATCAGTCGTTAACTATGGCGCGGAATTTCGCAAAACAGATTTGTTACTTGTAACTTTTGTCTGTCTAGAAATAGCAGCTGAAATGTTCTGGAGAAATCAGTTGGTTGATGTGATGTAGGTACCTATAGTATAGATAAATTTCACCGAATGATTAATCCTAGAGCCTGCTTGGTTCGGAAGGTTGGCCCCGCGTGTCGGCAGCGTGGTGGGGCACGACAGACTAAGACTACCTAAGAGCGCCGAGTCCCTCTTCGCAGGCGATGGAAATTTTGCGACTAAACCCACGTCCTTCAACCTTCACCTTGAATCCGTTCTCTGCGTCGCAACCTCGGATCTCTGGTCATGTACGTCGCATGCGAAGTTTCGCAACCACTGCAAGAGGCTTTTTATCCAAGCTTGTTGTGATCTCAATCCTACGATCCTTGCCGCCCACATACCTGAGCTCGACGTTGGTGTTGGTTGGTACCTTGTTAACGGCTACAATATCGCCCACAAGCTTGCGCCTTCGCAACGCATACCGACGTCGGTTGACATCCGGGCCCGCCGCTCTTTTGCAACAATCACGATAACCTAAATATCCAACCTTTACGCCTTCAAAATGACGGTTCCCGGTTCTGCGGACAGTCCTGTCAAGCAGCAGCTTGTGGACAAGCTGCCAAAGCGGTTCAAGGGTATTAAATTTGGCATACAGTTAGTATTCCGATGACCATGTTTTATAGCCGCACAACGCTGACCTCTCCCGCCTAGATCTAACCAAGACATCGCCAACCAAGCTGTTCTTGAGGTTTCCGATCGCCTACTATATGATATTGAGAATAACCGTGCTCCATATCGCCACGGCCCTCTAGACTCTCGACTGGTGAGTGATCCATGCCAAACAAGGATATTTCGGCCGTAAGCTCATATGGTCTCAGGGTACTTCCAGCAAGCAAGGGAGATGTTCGACCTGTCAAGAGTCTCTCAAAGACTGCAATGGTCATTTTGGCCATGTTCGCCTGCCTCTGCCTGCGTTCCATGTTGGATATCTTCGCTTCATCATGTCTATTCTTCAAGAGATTTGCAAGGTATACTCGCAACCAAGATGTGTAACATGGTTTCCCAGATTTTAATTCTGCGTTAGGACTGCGGCCGAGTTTTGCTCGAGGAACCCGAACGACAACAGTTCCTCAAGGAACTACGACGACCATTCCTAGACAACTTGCGACGGACCCAAATATGCAAGAGGATTAACGAACAATGCCGAAAAGTTAAGACATGTCCTTATTGTGGCTCCCTTAATGGCCAAATCAGAAAGATCGGTGTTCTCAAACTGGCCCATGACAAGTTTGTTGCCTACAACAAATCAACCTCTGTCAAGAAGACCCCCCCGGAGAGTAAAATCAAGTTTGACAACTCATTCAATGAAGCGAAACGCGAAAACCCCGAGCTTGACAAGCATCTACGAAAAGCCATGGAGGATTTGAATCCACTCAGAGTCCTCAATCTCTTCAAAATGATCAGCCCTACGGACTGTGAGCTTCTGGGACTCGATCCCGCCGAGGGAAGACCCGAGATGTTTATCTGGCAGTTCCTGCCAGCCCCTCCTGTCTGCATCAGGCCATCTGTCGCCCAAGATAATGCCAGCAATGAGGACGATATTACAACCAAGCTGGCTGATATTGTTTGGGTCAGTGGAATGATCCGCTCCGCTTTGCAAAAGGGATCTCCAGTTCAGACCATCATGGAGCAATGGGAATATCTACAGACTCAGATCGCCATGTATGTCAACAGCGACGTTCCTGGTCTTCAGCAGCCTGGTTTTGGCAAAACCACAAGAGGTTTCTGCCAACGTCTGAAAGGCAAGCAGGGTCGCTTCCGTGGTAATCTCTCCGGCAAGAGAGTCGACTTTTCTGGAAGAACAGTCATTTCCCCAGATCCTAATCTCGGTATTGATCAAGTTGCCGTGCCTGAGCTGGTTGCCAAGAACTTGACTTACCCTGAAAGGGTACAGCGACACAATATCGAAAAACTGCGTCAATGTGTCAAAAATGGGCCAGACGTCTGGCCTGGAGCCCAGCGTGTCATCAAATCAGATGAAGGTGGTTATCTGCAGTCTCTGAAGTTTGGTAACAGGGAGTATATAGCCCGGGATCTCAAGTTTGGTGATATCGTCGAGCGACATCTTGAAGATAACGACATTGTCCTTTTCAACCGTCAACCTTCCCTCCACAAACTGAGTATCATGAGTCATCTTGCCAAAGTCCGTCCTTGGAGGACATTCAGGCTGAACGAATGTGTCTGTGGTCCTTACAATGCTGATTTTGACGGAGACGAGATGAATCTTCATGTTCCACAAACTGAGGAGGCTCGCGCCGAGGCCATCAATTTGATGGGTATCAAGCATAACCTTGCCACTCCCAAGAACGGTGAACCCGTCATTGCCGCCACACAAGACTTTATCACTGCAGCGTATCTGTTGAGTGGTAAAGATCGATTTTTCGACCGAAAGACATTCACTTATCTCTGCATGCACATGATGGATGGCAAGACGCACTTGGACTTGCCACCTCCTGCTATCATTGCACCACAATCCCTCTGGACAGGAAAACAGCTGTTCGGTATGTTGATGCGGCCCAATAAGGATTCGCCAGTCAAGGTGAACCTCGATGCCAAGTGCAAAACATACAAGGTCCGGCCAGGTCAATGCCCTGACATGGACCCCAACGATGGTTGGCTAGTGGTTCGCAACTCAGAAGTGATGTGCGGTCGCATGGACAAGTCCACGGTGGGAGACGGCAAGAAAGACTCTATCTTCTATGTCATTCTACGTGATTTCGGACCAGATGAGGCTGTAACGGCCATGAACAGGCTGGCTAAACTCTGTGCACGGCAACTGACAAATCATGGCTTCTCTATTGGCATTGGAGACGTGTTCCCCCCCGAATCGCTCATCCAGGAGAAAGAACGGCTTGCTGCGGCCGCATACAAGCAATGTGATGACTTGATTGAAACATTCAAGGCCGGAAAGCTCGAGAAGGCTGCCGGCTGCAATCAGGAACAATCTCTGGAGAACTTCATGTCTGGTATCCTGAGCAAGGTTCGACAGCAGGCAGGATCTTATTGTGTCGAAACCTTGAGCCGTAACAACGCCCCGCTTGTCATGGCTAAATCTGGATCGAAGGGATCAGATCTCAATGTCGCACAGATGGTTGCTCTTGTCGGACAGCAGATTATCGGCGGCGCTCGTGTGGCGGACGGCTTCCAGGATCGAACGCTTCCCCATTTCCACAAGAACGCTCGACAGCCTCCTTCCAAAGGTTTCGTCAAGAACAGTTTCTACAGTGGCCTTTCCCCAACTGAATTCATATTCCACGCCATGTCAGGCCGTGAAGGTTTGGTCGATACTGCTGTAAAGACCGCCGAGACCGGCTATATGTCCCGGCGGCTCATGAAGTCACTCGAGGATTTGTCAACCCAATATGACGACACGGTCCGAACTTCCGGGGGTGGTATTGTCCAGTTTCAATTTGGCGCGGATAAACTTGACCCTGTCGATATGGAAGGCTCAGCAGCGCCAGTCCACTTCGAGCGAACTTGGACTCATGCACAAAGTTTGACAGTCGACAATACCGAGACCTCCATGACACCAGACGAAATCAGATCCTTTTGCGACTCGAAACTGGAGCACGAGCGACGACGTTATGTCCGAAAGGGGCTGCTGGATGGCGAGGTACTGGACTACGAAGATACCAGTGATTATGGCATTGACGAGCACGAGGGTGCAAGAGGATTCCTCAAAGCCATCGAGCGTCATGTTGAAGCTCTAGCATCGAAATTGGAAAGAGTAAGAAAGCTTGCTGGGTTTGAGGGCGATGCAATGGTTAGGCCGACCGCTCAGGACCACGCCGACCGAACCGCTAAGGTCACGCTATCAACTCTCCAACTGTTCATTAAATTGTGTTTGGAGAAGTACAAAAAGGCACATGTTGAACCTGGACATGCTGTTGGAGCCGTCGGAGCTCACTCTATTGGTGAACCGGGTACTCAAATGACGCTGAAGACTTTCCATTTTGCTGGCGTTGCTGGTATGAGCATCACACAAGGTGTTCCCCGAATCAAGGAAATTATCAACGCGTCCAAGGCTATTAGTACACCAGTCATTACATGCCCCTTGGAGAACAACGAGCAGATTGAAGCCGCAAGGGTGGTTAAGGGGCGAATCGAGAAGACGTACATTTCAGATATCTTGCGTTTTGTTGAGGACGAATGGCGCATGACAGAAGGCAATGTCGTTCTACAGATTGACCCAACTGCGCTTTCAGACATGCATCTCGGTATCGGTCCCTACGATATTGCTGAGGCTATATGCAAACAACGCAAGCTCAAGGTGCAGAGGGATGATCTTTCCATTGACGGAGACCGAATCATCGTTCGAGTGCGTGACATTAGCGATCCGGCAGCGAAGAGGACAACCGCCCGAAGCAAAGCTGCTGCTGCTGAAAGCGGAGACATGTTACTCAGGGCCAATTTCCTCCGCCGGGCACTGCCTAATGTGCCCATATCCGGTTATTCTGAAGCCACTCGTGCGATTATTCAAACTTCAGAGCAAAACACCCATACTGTCCTCGTGGAAGGTTATGGCCTTCGTGAATGCATGACTACGGAGGGTGTAATCGGAACCAAGGCAAGCACCAACAACGTCATGGAATGTAGGGACGTACTTGGTATTGAAGCTGCAAGAACAACAATCGCTGTCGAGATTGGCTCGGTGATGGGTGACATGAACATTGATCCACGCCACATGCAACTTCTTGCCGACGTCATGACCTATAAGGGCGAGGTTCTTGGTATCACGCGTTTCGGTTTGTCCAAGATGCGCGATAGCGTACTGCAACTGGCGTCATTCGAAAAGACACCAGATCATCTTTTTGAAGCCGCAGCTGGCATGAAGACGGATCAGATTGAAGGCGTCAGTGAATGTATTATCATGGGCCAGACAATGTCTGTTGGCACTGGAGCGTTCCAAGTCGTTCGCCGTTTAGGTATTCGGAGTAGCGATATCAAGCAGAAGCCAACGTTGTTCGAGGATTCTTGGGCAGAGGAGACCTCCCTGAAGCGCAAGGCCCGTCGCAAGGCATAAGGCAAGGTTCCAAACCATCTGGGGTCATCAAATAAGGGTAGAAAGCGAAATTAATATTAACATAGTGATACCATTAGAATTTCTTTCTATATGCCGTTCTTCCCAAATGGTCACGTGCTCTGTATTCCAAGCCACTGATGGACCTTTTGCCGCATGGTGTTTGTCATGTATTGTCACACGTGATCGTTTGTTAGTTGAGAAGGGATGAGCGCCGTAGCAAGAATGACTGATTCTGCACTAAACAAGCTATTACCAGTTCGTGAAATATGTGCGGAAGATATGCGCTAGCCTTGGCAAGTTCACAACCGAGTGATGACTCTGGATTTGCTCACTAACCTCGATATATAGCGGCCATCTCAAATTCGTCAAATGCTTGAGGATGATGGGCTGGAGGTTGATGACGTACCGGAGGACACTGGAGATGGCGCCCCCCGGAATAGCTACAATTTTGCCCCTGGCTATCATGGCCTAGTCTACCTTGCCAACGCTCCAAACAGCGGCACCGGACATCAAGATGACCACGGCGAGGTTCAAGAAACTTCAGCACCAAGCATGATGAACCGAAGAGACGCTATTGAATACCGACTGCAATCTATGAAATGGGGTTTGATTCCATCATGGACCAAGCGAAATCCAAGCTATGGCTCGAGGCTCAAGACCATTAATTGCCGGGACGATTCATTGAAATCGGATGGAGGTTTATGGTCTAGCATGAAGGCTCGCAAACGATGCATTGTTATCGCCCAAGGATTCTACGAATGGCTCAAAACCGGCAAAGATAAGGTCCCACACTATGTGAAGCGGAAGGATGGCCGACTGATGTGCTTTGCCGGTCTTTGGGACTGTGTGCGGTACGAAGGTAATTGTTCCAGCGAAGTCCAGTACAAACAGAGCTTCAAAGCTAACGTACGGCAGGTTCAGATGAGACAGTCTATTCGTATGCAATCATCACTACCGCCTCAAACTCGCAGTTGAAGTTCCTTCACGATCGTATGCCTGTAGTGCTGGAACCACAGTCAGCGGGAATTATGAACTGGCTAAATCCAAACCAAGACGAATGGTCTGACGAGCTCCAGTCACTTTTGAGGCCATTCGAGGGAAGCTTAGATGTCTATCCTGTGAAAAAGGAAGTCGGGAAGGTAGGTAATAACTCCTCGTCATTTATCGTTCCGTTAGACAGTAAGGAGAATAATTCGAACATTATGAACTACTTTAATAAAACGAGAGAAGGGATAGAGAGCCTTTAAGAGGAAGAACAGATTAAAAATAGAGAATTAGTAGTATTAAAATATAAAGCTAAAACAGTATTATATATATATAATAAATATAATTAAGAAAAGTAATTATATTTTTAATTTACTATTTTTTAAAATTAATAATAATATTATTAAAAATAATTTAAATAT